>JAPKLW010000462.1:364376-395628 GCA_026898455.1 Plectranthus barbatus
GTTGGATTTGATCCTCGATGGGTTGATTGAGTGGTTAACTTCTTCGCGTAAGATGAAGCAAGAGAAATTTAAAGCATTAACTTACTTAATAAAAGAGTACTATCTTTAATCTCTAATTTGACAACATTATGACAATGAGGATTTGAAATGTAATTCTATAAATAGTGGAATTATTTTTTAAGTTTTAATACTTCAAGAAGGAAATTAAGAATAATACATATTTCAAAGAATATATGACTCCTGTTTTTGCACAAGTCTCCAAGAAGATCATGTTATTTTCATTAGCATAAGAAAGTGCCTCCTACAACACATTTATAATAATTAATCAACAAAAGCAAGATCATTCATAACTTGTGAATTTAAGTGCATCCAAATAAATAGGAAACAAAATCATTCCTAAATTCGGATTTTGGAAATTATATTTCAAATTAATTCTCATTACCTTGACAATAAATAACTTCATGACTTTAAAAATAGAAAAGTTTTGCATCCTCCCAACAGATTTTTAATTAATGTTGAAGATCATTATACCCTTGTGAAAAGTCAAGAACAAAAATGCATCCAAATAAAAGAAATAACTTACTTGTGAAGTCATATTTAAGATCAGACTTATTGTCAGCAACAGCCAAAACTATGTTAGGGTTTCGTGACAGTGCATTAGGACAATAATGATCAAGACCAAAAATAAAACATAAACTAAAAAGCATATGGTGTTTGCACTTCTGTTATCCTCTCGAATTTTAACAAACTCTATAGTCTAATTTCAAAACAAAAAGATTTAAATGTAAGCACTTCATCGTTTTTGCACTTTGTTGATCCATTTCTTAGTTTTTATAAATGAATCCTACGTGGGAACATGCAAAAGTGAAGCAACCATAGACTATAAGACAAGCAATATATACCATTACTTTTTTCTATTTTTATACGGTTAGACATATCAATAAGGATTGTTGCTAGTAATATCGTACACAATCACAACAGCTACAACTCCTTGATAAATACATCTTGGGAGTCCATGAATGAAAGCTCGGTATCCATGATATTAAATTTCACTGTGGTAGTAGCATTTTTCAAATATTAAGTCTTTTGAGGCACAACCCAAGTACTTGATACCTATCAAATTAATCAAGCCACCATCATCCAAACTGATGGGTTTTGTATACTGAAAGCATTTATTATAATGAGTATACAACGGTTTATTTCTCCTATTTGTTAACAATCTTACATGTATGAACAATGGTATCCTTTTGTCTCACCGATAGGGATGATCATACGACGTGTTGTAGATCGCAGAAGACAGTATGATCACTTGACCTAGTGAGACATAAACCTGATCACAGCCGAGACAGTGTATTAGGATATGTCTGTCTGGATGGCTGCGGCATTGTCAGAATAAGTAGTATGTCTTGATTACTTGACATGCTGGTACGCAGAGGTGGCGTATTGATGCACCGCAGTGAGATGTATTCGACTGTCTGACATTCAAGGGTTTGCACGGGTTGACTGTTGCTTTGACTTGCCATGGTGGAGAGCCTAAGTAACGTGCTCGTATATCCGCATCCTTGGTAACAGCAATTCGAGTTGTACCGCCTGAGACTGGGTTTAGGTAACTATTGGGAAATTTGGCTAAGTTTCCCTTCCCCAGTAGCTAATTGTATAGATTATAGTTTTGGTGGATCAAAACCTAAGTCCTACCAGCGTCAGTTTGTCTCTAGAATAGCTCTAGTCTCAAATGTAAAGTCCTGTTTAGGTCTTTTGAGTTGTAAGTCGTAGCTGATCAAGACTCATGCTGGCTACTGTTCACCAGCATGAGATGTGCTTACCAGTTGAGAGAAGTCTCACCAGCAAGCGACTGACAAGACTCATGCTGACACTGTTCATCAGCATGAGTAGAGCTATTGACTGGTTACTGTTCACCAGTTGGGAAGATTTCACCAGCAGGAGGCTGAGAGATCTTACCAGCAGAATATGTGTTCTGGCTGATACTATTCACCAGCGGTGAAGCCACCAGTCACGGGAGAATTCAAGAGATAACATCAGACGAATTGGTAGACCTTGATTGTGCTAAGGCAAGTCACCAGCAGAGACTGCCAGCACAAGATCACCAGCATGATCTGCCAGTCGAAGGTTATCATCAGAATTGAAGATTCGCTCTCCCAGAGTCTTAGAGACAAAAAGAAGATTCGTCTGAGGAATCAACTGACAAAGTATGACCTTAAGGAGGATACCTTAAAGTCTATCAGTTACAAGACACCAGTTGTGATTCCTCGTACTGACGAAATAGAGCCGTTCTGACACGAAGAGATCTGTGTCAGATAAAGCGGTCAAAGGCATGGCGCTTTCCGGAAAAGCCTACCTGCCGCCGCAGAAGGACACCCTAGGTCTGAGACCTTTTTCCGGACGTGTCCAAACGGCTAGGAGATTTGAATCGAGCTCCTGCGTCTATAAATACGTCGGGACCGTCAACATTCAGAAGTTCCTCTCCTTCCTCTCGCTATCTCCGAAATTATCCAGCAAGATCTAGCAGATACTTTCGAGGCTTTTCTTAAAGCTATTCCGTGTGTCGATTATTCGTCGAACACGAGACTCCGAGCTTCCAGCTTGTGAGTTACAGATTCCGTGTGTCGATTCCTTCGAACACGAGACTTCAAGCTTCCAGCTTGTAAGTTCAGATCTCTTTGGTGATCTTTCTCTTTGAGGAAGTTCACAGCAGCTCTCGTGCCAGCCAGCACCTGAGTTATTACGGGCTTTTGCCGCACTCAGATACGTTCTTGGGAGAACTAAACACCCACGTCGTCAGTGGTACCGGTGGAGGTTAAAGTGACGTGCTCGCACTCCATCCAGCTGACAAGAGTTGAAGAAGGACAAGACCCGGGAGCGGTTGATCCAGTGGACTGGTGGACGGGGCATTCACCAGCTGGAGATAGATCGTAGGATAATCTTGTACCGGATTACTCTAGTGAATTTCCAGTGCTTCGACTGGAGAGTGGACGTAGATCAGTTGATCGAACCACTATAAAATATCCTTGTTATTTACTGCTTTCAGCATTTACTTACTGATTTAAAACCCAGCACCCAAGTGCTGGAGTATAACTGAAACCAGTTTATAACTGTGCAAACTCGACTCTAAAATTTTCTAAGTCCTGAGTCATCAGCTGACCAGCCAGTTGCCAGTCAGCTGAATACTCAGTTGCCAGTTGACTTACCAGCTGACAAGGTCCCAGTCAGCTGTGTAACCAGCAGAGTGCAAGAAACGAACTTACGTATTTTCCGCTGCCAAAGTATACCCTGATATCCGGGACCAACAGTAACCATATCCGAGTAATAGGATAGGGACATTCTCGAGGAGCTCAATAACATTCATCGTGCCAAAGTCCTGCAGGCTGATTAAGTTCAGACACGAGTGATAAGGATTGAGTGGTACTACTCAGGAATAATAAGATATTAATTAATTGTATTTAGAGCTTGTTAGAAGCTCCAATTAATTAATGGATGTCCGATAACCTTAAATATGGGGATTCTCAATTAATGCAGTCCGTTCTCATAACGTGGTAATAAATTGGTAGGTCAGTATTAATTCTGTGGTGAAAAAGAATTAATATTAATTAATTAATTGTGTCCTAGGTTGTGGACATGGGAATTAATTAATTTATAGGCCCACTTTATTATTTGCATTAGGTCCCAGGTCTGGCCCAAGGAAAGTGTGCCGAATTGAGCCCAGGAGCCCATTAGGGTTTACAACCCTAGGTCTATAAATAGACAGCTCTCTCTCATAAGTTGTAACAGAGTTGAAAACCCCTAAACCTAGAGAGAGAGAGTGGGGAAGCCGATCCTGAAGAGAAAGGGAGGAGAATTTCGAATTATATTCCTGCTCAAACCACAAATCTACGGAGTCCTCACAAGTAGTAGAGCTGAACGCACATGGATACAGATCTAAAGACCTAATCTGGAGAACAACAGATTTCTTTCTTCCCTCTTTGATTTTTGATTTTATTTAAGAAATTAGAGTTCTAATTTTTGTTTCCGCAGATAAAATCGGATTGCGTGGTTGAATTAAAGTTGGAAATTCAAACGCAAAAGATCGGATCAGACTTGACGGAATTACGGTAATCCTTCAGTCCACAGATCTGGTAATTAAATTCATAGGAGCATGCTAGGGTTTATCGTTTATTTAATTATGCACAATATCCATAAATTGATCCGGTTTAGTTTGGTTTTGGTGAATCGGTTCACATGAAAACCCTACAATTGGTATCAGAGCCAGGTTCTTGATTTATGGCTCTATTGTTCATAATTAAATTCAGTATGCATGTATGAATTTACTGTCTTGTGGATGTTGGTTTTTGTTCCTCGTGGAAACCCGTGTAATTCAGCCCGCGGTGGTTTATCCGTGTAGGGCTGAATTAATTTTGTAAAATCATGAGAAAATCCGTGATTAGTGTAGATTTTGATAGAATAGATTCTGTAATTGTATTTTATTTTTCAAAATCTGTAATTGGACGGGTCGAGGACGAAGAACGAAGACGGAGCCGATGCAGGGCCAGCGGAGGGCACGGGGGAGACGGCGGTGCGCGGCCGTGCGGGCGAGCAGCGCGCGCGTGGGCAGCGGCCAGCGACGGTGCTGGGCGCGAGCGTGCACGGCGGCGGTCCGGCGGCAGCAGCTGCCGGCAGCGGTGGTCGTCGTCGTCTGATGCTGTCCCGTCACGATGGGTCGTGTTTTGGTGGTTTGTGCAATCCTGTGTAAACCCTTGGGTTTGCATTAGGGTTAGGGCAAATCATCAGATCACAAAGGCCTAAATCCCAAAAGATTTGGTGTATCAAGATTTGGAGGCCCCAGAAGATTTGAACTTATCCAAATAAGATTCATATTCAAATTGTAATAGATAGAATTTATTTTTCTATTTTTGTGGGGCCACGAGGAAATTTTTGTTTGCCTTAATTGTCCTTGTATGATATGTGTTTTAATTTATGTGCGCAATTAATCATGTGTAGATAATAGGAAAAGCATGATTTACTGCTTTTATTATTTACAGCTTTCCAAGCATGCTTATGTGATTAATTTCTTTTGTTGGATTATATTTTGGGAATTTTTGGGCTTGTTTAATAACATGCAAAAATTTGGAAAATATAATGACACAAAAATTATGTGTGCGCATATAAGAAACCTTTTAAAAGAAAAATACTAAGCATATTTTTAAAATCAATAGACTTCCACAAAGCGGTCCTAGGCTGTAAGTGTATCTCTCGTTATAGTAAACGTCTACGAGTGTAGCTTGCTAGTTCCTAGAGGTGCATGGGTACGGTTGTTGGGATTTCTAGACAAACAATTTAAATCATGTGAATAGTGGGAGGGCTTTGCGTAAACGTCTACGAGTGTAGCTGGCGTAGATCTCTTTCACAAGTATTCTAGGATTGATTTAAATTAAAGATAACAAAAGCTTTAAGGGTTGTGCGGTATGGTTACGTGCCATGCTAAACTGTCTCTTTTGGCCGGAGTTAAATTTGTGGTTAAATGCTTAGAAGCATCTTAGAATATAATGCAAGAATTGCATCCCTGTTCTTGAGAGATGGCTTGGTCTAAGGTTTTCACTAATTATTAATTTCTAGTGTCAAAAGCATCCTGACATGGTAGTAAAATTAAATGGATTGGGGCTTAAAACCCGCAGTTCTGGTTGAGGGTGACATCGTAAATGTCTACGAGTGTAGCTTGCGGTGGGAACTCTTGGGCAATTAGTGGAAAATATTTGTATTTGATTTATTAAAAGATTTTCAATGCATTTGTTTTCGAAGTTCTACATGTATGTTCTTATTTAAGATTCTTTATTGTTTCAGATATGTCTATGTCTACTGTCGATCATTTACTTGCTCTCAATCCTCTTACTGGTCCAAACTTTCCCGAATGGAGTTTTTGCATCAAACACATCCTTTATCAGAAAAATCAAGCACATGTTCTTTACATGAGGGGTATGCGAGCTTGAGCTTGAGTTCTATGAAAGATGGGAGGATGCTGATGAGTTCGCCTTCTGGCTCATCACGGGTTCCCTGTCTAGAGAATTAAGTCATAAGTATGAGTATCTCGAGAGGGCTGGAGAGCTCTGGAAGGAACTCTCGACAGCCTATGGCAAGGTGGAACGAACTATTAACTATAAGCTTGTACACAATCTTGTGTGCAAGAAAATGGTTGAGGATAGTTCGGTGACAACGCACATGATGTCTGTGATTGATCTCATGAGACAGTTTACTGTGCGGGGTGGTAATAGCAGTACACAAGGCGAGATTGATATCATCCTGAATTATCTTTCGGAATCCTATCATGACTTTAAGGCAGTTGCTACTGCAAAGGGAGAGTATGCTCTGCATGAGCTACTTGAGGACCTTGTAGTGGAGCAGTTGATAACTCTCTTAAAAGAGTTATTATTTTGTGTCTAGATTAGTTAATTATGTACTAAAATTAGGTTTGTTTTATAGGATAAATAGTATAAAATAGGTAATTTGGTTAGTATATGAAATTCGGGTTTATTTTATAGTAATTGTGTTAACTTGGAGTTTTGCAAAAGAAATTGTTTGAATAGTATCACAGGTCTCATTATGCTGGAGCATGACAGAAGCAAGAAAGAATGATATCATGTCGCAGCATAAGAGTAGCATGGCCAAAACTCCAATGAAGATCATCTGGGACCACAGCAGACATGATCATTGCACTTTTCAGATCTTGTCCCAAAAGCAGACACGTGTCGCTCAGGAGAATCGTCAGAGTTGGGAGGCAGATAGAGGAGCCACGTGTAAGGCCTGGATGAAGTTGAAAAGAGACAGGGCAGATATTTTGACAGAGGACAACAGAGAAAAAAACAACAATCATTCAAGGAGGAGATCGGCATAGGTTTTTGGAGCAAGGGAGAACAAAGAGTTCGTGAGAAGCAGCAGTGGCAGTTGCAAAAATCACGAATAGTTTATCTTTATCTTGCAGAACTTGTTTGATATTTTATTGTGGATGATGTTCGTAGATATGAACTCGAATGTTATTTTCTTTTTAACTTTTGTAAGCATGAGCTAAACTCTTTAAGCTCGGGTTATTGACTGGTTGTCTTCTTGAATAT
Source organism: Plectranthus barbatus (assembly GCA_026898455.1). Taxonomy (NCBI): domain Eukaryota; kingdom Viridiplantae; phylum Streptophyta; class Magnoliopsida; order Lamiales; family Lamiaceae; genus Plectranthus; species Plectranthus barbatus. The sequence goes on from JAPKLW010000462.1 coordinate 371,474, forward strand.
ATGCTGAAGCTGTTCTTGTGATAAATCTGGTGTTTGAGTTTGATTCTGGTTTGTTTGTCTACCTAAACACGACAGTGGCAGGTAGAGATTTCGCTTAGTGAGACCGAGAGGAGATCTAGGATGAGGGAATCATGGTCAATCTTAATTTCTAGTGTAGATATACATGGAATCTAAGACTTGCATAAACCCCTGTTCTTAAATAGATTGTTTGAAGGCAAAGCTTACCATAGACATATGGATGTTAGCACAAAAATATAGATCTAGAGCTATGATGTTAGTCTGGACAGAAAGGAGTGAGGTTGCAAGAATCAGAGTAGTTGCCTGAACAATGCTACAGCATATAGGAGAGGAGATAACAAATTTCAATAACCCGAGTGCATTTTATAATTGATTTTAAAACCATATTCTAGTTGTTTATGATTATTTTGTGGGAAGAAATAGTATTAATTATTTTAGCACTGTTTGGTTTCATTTTATATGCCTTTCTTTTGATTTAGTTTAGAAGAAGTTACAAAAACCACCTAATTTACAAGCAATAGAATGTGCACGGTTCACTTTCACTCCCTTGGGTATGATAATCTGGACTTAGATCTGTATTACTTGTTTAACATACGTGCACTTGCGTATTAATTTCATAGCTACTAGCACAACAACATCAGTCTATCATGCGAGCACGAAAACCTGTTCTGTCTGGCTCTAGTACTGGTTCGACAACCTCTAAGGTTGGAGACGACGGTGCTGAGAGCAAGTTCAGGAAAACAGGCAGTGATAGAAAGTCTAGGAAAGGGAAAAGAGTCAAGGTCACTCCAAATAAGAACATGTGTGCTGGATGCGGAAAGGTGGATTGTCCGAATGCTAAGGGACAAGGTACGTCATTTGCATTTGTAACGAAAACATGTTTAGCATCAGTTTCTACTCATTCATGGGTAGTGGATACTGGAGCTACTGATCATGTTTGTTACATTTTGCAGGGGTTCACACCGAGGAAGGTGCTGAAGAATGACGAGGTTACCATCTCAAGGGGAACGCAACACAAGTGAGTGAAGCTACCATTGGAGATTTCACCTTGTACTTTGATGATTCTGTTTTAACTTTGAGAGATGTTTTGTATGTGCCGAATTTTCGGCGAAACCTTATTTCAGTTTCCAAACTTTATATTGATGGATATTCAGTTATTTTTTATAGTGGTGTTTCTATCATTGGTAATAACGGTGTTATCTGTCGTGGGATGCTGAATAATTCGCTCTATGTTATTAACTGGAATCATAAGTCTTCCGCAAGTATTGCATATAATTCATCCGTAATTGATAATCCTAGAAAGAGAAAAACTAACTTCTTCTGATAAGGATCTTACATATCTCTGGCACTTGAGATTGGGTCACATCAGCTTGAAGCGGATTCAAAGACTTGCAGATGACGGTACATTGGACTTGGTCCAGGCTGTACCTTATCAAGTATGTGGATCCTGCATCGAGGGCAAGATGTTAACTAGGCCTTTTAAGGCTAGTCAGTCTCGAGCAGAGGAAGTGTTGAAATTGATCCATTCTGACTTGTGTGGACCGATGTCCACGCAAGCTCGTGGAGGGTACGAGTACTTCGTCACTTTCATTGATGATTACTCAAGGTACGGATACATTTACCAGCTTCGCTACAAGTCTGAATGCTTTGAGAAATTCAAAGAGTTCAAGGCTGAGGTAGAAAAGTAGGTCGGGAAAACTTTCAAGTCGCTGCGATCTGACCGTGGTGGCGAATACCTCAGTAACGAGTTCCTGCAGTATCTGTCAGAAAATGGGATTACATCCTAGTGGACTGCACCGGGTACTCCCTAGCAGAACGGTGTAGCTAAAAGAAGAAATAGGACTCTTCTAGAGATGGTAAGATCAATGATGAGTTATGCAAACTTACCAATTTCGTTTTGGGGCTACGCACTGGAAACAGCAGCTTACGTGCTTAATGTGGTGCCTTCTAAATCAGTTCCTAAGATGCCTTCTGAGCTCTTCCTTGGTCACAAACCTAGTTTGTGCAAGTTTAGAGTATGGGGCTGTCCGGCACACGTACTGTCAAAGGAACTTGATAAGTTAGAAAGCAGGTCAAAAGTAATGTTGTTCATAGGGTATCCCAGGCAAACGAAAGGTGGTTACTTTTACTGTCCTGAGAGTCAGAGAGTCGTTGTTAGCACCAATGCTAGATTCTTGGAGGACGAGTATGTGAGTAATCACAAGTCAAGGAGTGATATCGTTCTTCAAGAAATTGAGAATGAGAATGCAATTCCAAGGGAAGGGGAGCGTGTATATGTTGGTGCACCTGTTAGAGGCACAGCACCACAAACACGTTCTTCAGTGCAAGGTGCAGAACCACAAGTTACTGCACCTACTACTGACACGACACCGATGCCTCGTCGTAGTGGAAGAGATATTTTTCCAGTCAGAAAGGTACATGTTCGTGGGTGATTCTTTGGACTTGAGCCCGGAAGATGGACATGAGGACTCTGACCCACTGACTTATGAAGAGGCAGTGCAGGACAAGGATGTTGCCAAATGGCGTGTCGCCATGGATTCTAAAATTGAATCCATAACTACTATGGATGTATACCAGAAAACTGATTTGCCGGATGGCTTTAGAGCCATAGGGTGCAAATGGGTATACAAGAGAAAGAAAGGGGCGGATGGAAAAATCACGGCTTTTAAAGTCAGGCTGGTGGCAAAGGGTTATAGTCAGAAAGAGGGCATTGACTATGACGAAACCTTTTCCCCGTAGCCATGCTCAAATCCATCTGGATACTTCTTACCATAGCTGTGCATATGGACCTCGAGATCTGGCAGATGGATGTCAAAACTGCTTTCCTAAACGGTTACCTTGAAGAAGGTAGGGACATCTATATGCAGCAACCCGAGGGTTACATACGCAAGGGTGAAGAACATCTTGTCTGGAAGCTTAGGAAATCCTTGTATGGACTTAAGCAAGCTTCAAGGTCGTGGAACTTACGTTTCAACGATGTGATCAAATCCTATGGATTTGCACAGTTGGAAAACGAAAGTTGTGTTTACCGATTTTGTGTCAGTGGGAGCATGGTTTTCCTTGCACTTTACGTTGATGACATACTCCTATTTGGAAACAACGAGGGAGTGATGTCGAAAATCAAACTTGGTTATCCGAACAGTTCCAAATGAAGGATCTGGGAGAAGCTGGCTACATTCTTGGGATTAAGGTCTTACGAGATCGTAAGAGAAGAATGTTGAGCTTATCCCAGGCATCCTATGTGGATACTGTGATAGCCCGGTTCAGCATGCAACTCGCCAAGAAAGGCTTGCTACCTTTCAGACATGGGTTCATCTTTCTAGTGGGCAGTGTCCTCAGACACAGCGGGAGAAAGATGAGATGAGTCTTGTACCGTACACTTCGGCGGTGGGTAGTCTCATGTATGCAATGTTGTGTACCAGGCCAGATATCTTTTATGCCGTTGGCATGGTAGCAAGATATCAGTCTAACCCTGGACAGGCTCACTGGACTGCTGTAAAGCACATCCTCAAGTATTTGAAGAGAACTAGGAATTACTGCCTAGTTTATTAAAGTGAGGATTTGTACCCTGTGGGTTATACAGACTTGGATTTCTAAGAGGACCAAGATGAGAAGAAATCGACCTCAGGATATGTGTTTACCCTGGGAGGTGGAGCTGTATCTTGGAGGAGCTCAAAGCAGAAATGCATTGCTGACTCCACCATGGAGGCGGAATATGTCGCCGCCTCCGACGCCTCGAAAGAGGGGGTATGGCTCAAGAACTAGCTTTTAGAGTTGGGCGTGATCCAGAGTTTTCCAAGGAGCATCACAATTTATTGTGATAACTCTGGTGCGGTGGCGAACTCAAAGGAACTGTGGTCTCATAGGGCAAGCAAACACATAGAGAGAAAGTACCATATCATACGAGAAATCGTATCGAGGGGTGATGTGCAAATTAAGAAGATTGACACTACTGACAACCTTGCTGATCCATTTACAAAGAGCTTGCCGCATAAAGTTTACGAAGGACATATTCGTGAGTTGGGTCTGAGGTGGATGTCGACCACTGGTAGTGGTTAAAGAGATAGCAGGCTAGATAGACGCATTGTATACTCCTTAATAGCTTAGTTATGCTTTTAGTATAAGTGAGAAATTGATGGGTTTTGTATACTGAAAGCATTTATTATAATGAGTATACAACGGTTTATTTCTCCTATTTGTTAACAATCTTACATGTATGAACAATGGTATCCTCTTGTCTCACCGATAGGGACGATCATACGACGTGTTGTAGATCGCGGAAGACAGTATGATCACTTTGTTGGAGTATACAGTAAAGCGAACTTTTAAGCGAGCTTTGTCATGTACTTAATCTCCCATAAATAATTGAAACAAATGTTATCACATTGATGCAATCTCATGATTGCATGTATATCCACTTATCTTATATTTTAGACAATGTGGTGGGTGCGTCGTCCCACTGAAGATCGCATTGTTGGGTTCCTTATAAGATATAAAACGTATTCAACACTGAGATAGTTCTGGATAAACTATCGTTTTATGTTGTAGTATAAACTTGAGATAACTAGTCTTGGTTATTAGTTTATGCTAGTGCGTGGTGTCGCATTGAATGGATTGCGGTGAGACGTGTTCTTCTATTCTGACTCTATGAAGAACCAAGGTCTCGGCGACTTTGATAATTCTTAACCCTAGATGTGATATTTTGATATATGCAAATGATTGTTTGTTACTTTGACTTACCATGGGTGAGAATCAAAAGGATGATTCAATATACTCCGTATCTTGGGTAACAACATTATTTGTATGTGTTTATATAGTCACATTAGGGCACCGTGTCCTGGACATCCAGGTTGATGACATCCCCTTAAGGAGTTCACAAGTTTTATCGTATTAAACCCTGCAGGTGGAATTTATTCCGATACGATAATAATGTTGAGCGGGTACTACTTAAGGATTAAGATATTAATTAATTAATGATGTCAGAGCTTTTAATTAATTAATGGATGTGCGTTATCTTAAACACGGGGAATTAATTAAGTCAAATAGGAGCCCTGATTCACATCGGGATAGGATGGCAGTTGCAACATTAATTCTCTAGTGGAATGAATTAATGTTATAAGTTCAATTTATATTCTGGGCTAAATATATGTGTTTGGATTTATGGGAGGCCCAATCCTATACCTTCTAGAGGTCCTTGCCCTGGCCCAACTAGAAACCCTAGAAGATCTTATGGTTGAGAGAAAAACCCTAGTGGTCATTTTCATAAGCTCATGTGTTGAGCAACGGTTAGGGTTTAGTTCGCTCAAGCATTGTAGATCTAGAGTTTTGGATTGGCATCTACGATTCGGAGGATTGTTGTCCACCCGGTATCCGATCGTGGTTCGTGGGACACAGGCTAGAAGATCTCCAGTGGAATCGATCTTCATATCTGTAAAGATCTATTGGTAATTCTTGATCTCCTTGATTTAATTTAATTAAACCATGAATGTGTACGTTTGGTATCCAACATCGATTGAGGGGACGATCCGCCTTCACCTGCGTGTTCCTTCAATTGGTATCAGAGCCTCATTCGTGGTTGTTGGCTCTACCTGAATAGTGCAGTTGGTTTATTGTATTTTAAATCATTTAAGCATGTCATCGATGTTTTATATATTTTGTTGTTCCTCGTGGCTCCCGATCTGTTTTTGGTTTTGGCGCGATGGTTTATTCGCGGTTTGTAATCGTTTTTAACCACGAGAAAATCCGTGGTTAGTGTAGAAAATGATGTAATTTGATTTCTGGTAATTTTATGTCATTTTTTATGTAATTTGATGCGAAAAACGAGACCAAGAATTGAAGAACTCGAAGAACAAACATCGACGGAAAACTGCCAAATTGCAGTTGTGCAGGGCCTGTTTGGGGCTCAGCCGCAGCTCACCGGAGCGTCGGTGGTGGTGACCGGCCGTCGGGAATCGAAGCTGGGATGGCAGAGGTCGTGTCAGCACCGGCGGTCGGCAAGAACGGCGACGGGTGGCGGTGTAACACCGGCTGCAAATCACGCACTCCTCTGCGCGTGATTTACGGCTGGTCTGCAACCTCTCTTCGCGGCGTTCTCAACGACGGCGGGGGCTGGTAGCCGGGACATCAGGGGTTGGATCTTGTAGCCTGGTGGTAGGCAACCACCAGGACGTCGGAGGTTGGCCCGAATGGCGGCGGAGTCGACGGCGGCGAAGGCGTGAAGTTTGGTGGTCGCACGAGTTTTTATGGGAATTTCTAGAATTTTCGCGCAACAGATGCGGGTTTCTGAATTCTTCGCTCGATCGGCAGCGATCCCGGCGTCTGGAAATGGAAGACCTTGTTTCATACTTCAATGCCCAAGGGTTGATTGGCATTTATGGCGGCGAGATTGATGACAATTACCGCGTGAAAACAGCTGCACGCAAGAATCTCGCGATTCTGTCTGCAAGTGGGCTGATTTCGTGCGTTGATTGGAGGCTATTTCGGGTCGTATCTGAAATTCCAACAATTTGATCTTACTTTCCATACTTAGGGCTTCAATACCCAGTAGGTTTGGGAGGTTGATGATCGATTATGACGGCGCAATGGGCCGACTTCGGTCGCCATAAAACCCTAATTTTCTGGGTTGACAGCATGTAGGTGGACATTTTTTCGTGGTCATTTGGAGGCTTTCCATTTATGGGTTTCCAGTACCGATGACATGGAATTGTAGTCCAAACCTAGGGCCGGCATGATTATCGTTGGAATCGATGGGAACGGAGGCGAGAAAAGTGCCATGTGCACTGTTTTTCGCCCAGGCTGCTCAACTAGCCATTTTCTTCGGCCAATTGGCGGCGATTCGAGCGCGAATCTCCGGTGCCGTTGGTTGGAGATGGAAGTCCAAACTTTGGTCTTCAAAGCCCATTAAGTTTCGGCCGTTGACTGTGCGTCATTTGGTAGCAATGGTGGCTCGAGAAAGGTCATTTGCAGTAAATTCAAAAGCCCAAATTTGAATTGTTCAAGGCCCGGATCCGATTCGAAGACCCATTTAAAGAGCTTTATATCATATATTCATGTAATAGAATAGGTAGATATGCAGGTACACATCTTGGGGCCACGAGGACATTTTATTTGTTCTTGCATGATGTGTGTTTAATTTTCTAAGCATGTTGTATGTTTTACATGTTAGGAGCATGCTAGGATTTATTTAATTCTTTATAGCATGCTGTCAAAAACCTTCAATTTAAAATGACTAAGTGAGTTAAAATAAATTTTAATTTATTTATTTAGGCCTCCACAATTGGTCTTATAAGTGATTGTGGATGTTGTTCGCGGGACCCTGGGAGTCTCCCCCTGGAGGATACAACATTCACTGGTTCACTGGATAAGACTTCTAATAAAAATGAATTTTATCTTTAAATGAAGTGCGTGGCACTCGCGGGACCCTGGGAGTCTCCCCTTAGAGGATGTGTCATTCATGGTTCATTGGTAAAGGTTTAATTCAAGATAACCTTAAGAAATTATTTACATGTGATGTAAAGTCCTAACGATAAGGTCATCAATTGTAAAAATGATTTTCTTTATGGTTAAATTGTGGTCATCACTTAGATGTGAATTTCTATATAACTCCCCAACGGAGTCCCTGTTTTAATTCACATGGCCTGTCAAATGGTCCGACTATTAATTCCATTCGTCATAAAGTAGAGGTTCACGTGACATTGGAATTAAAGATAGTTTGTCTGGTCAATGGATATGTGTGTAAACGTCCACCCACCGTGGCTCGCATATATATTTGTTGGGCTGTTGGAGGTTGCATTTAACATTGGTTTTGAAGGTTTCCATGTTTTATGCTTCAATTAATGTGATTTAAATGCTTACGTGTTTGCATTTAATTTATTTCAGTGATCATCATGTCGTTTAATCCGCTTATGACTATTCTCAATCAAAACAAGCTTACTGGTCCAAACTATTTGGACTGGAAATAAATCTGGATATTATACTGGTTGCTAAAGAGTACTTATTTGTACTCAAGACACCTACTCGAGGTCTCTTGAACTCTTACTTCCACTTGAAAGTTATCATGGGTAAGAAATAGTACTCTGTTGCTGAGTTTCTTACTGGCTTGATTATAATGGAGGATCTCACGAGTAAGAGATCACTAGTTCTGGTTTCTTTTGAAGCATCATCTACTTTGTGTAATGACGTTTAGAAGAAGAAGTCACAAAAGAAAAAGAACAGTGGGAGCAGTGGGAGCAAATAAGTAATACTTTCTGGTAGTATGACACTTTTTGGTGGTGTCATGAAACTAAAGGGAAAGTGTTACTGATGCAACCAGTCTGGGCATTACAGATATAATTGTCCCCTCTTAATGAAAGGTATCTCGTGTACATCTTCTGTTTTAGTTGTTGAAACATGTCTTGCGGCTTGTTTTACTATCTCTTGGATAGTAGATACTGGTGCCATTGATCATGTTTGTTTTAGTCTGCATGGTTTCATGCAGACAAGACAACTAATGAAGGCGAGATTACTGTAAGCTTGGTAAATGTTGTTAAAGTGGTGATTGTTGTAGTGGGAGATATACACTTAATCCTTCTCGGATTGTGTTATAGCATTAAAAGACGTTTTAAACATGCCTAGTTTTCAAAAGAATTTATTTTCAGCTTTGAAAACTATTTCTGGATGGATATTCAGTTATTTTTAATAACAATAATGTTATTATGAGAAATAACTCTTTTATCTATTCTAGCATGTTGAAAACTCCTTATATACTATTACTTGTGTATATCGTTCTGCAACTGAAACTCATGCATATTCATCGTTTAAAAGGATAGTTTCTTCTATGTTGAATCAAACATATATTTGGCATCTAAAACTGGGTCATGCTAATCTGACTAGGATCCAAAGACTGATAAGTTGTGGATCATTGGAATCTCTCCAAGTTGAACCATTCTCAGTCTGCGAATCATAATTGGAGAGTAAGATGACATTTAAGTCTTTTTAAGGCTATGGGTTTAAAGCCAATGATATGTTGAAAATGATTCAATCTGATTTGTGTGGGCCTATGTCTATTCAAGCAAGAGGTAGTCTTGAGTATTTCGTGACCTTCACGAATGATTACTCAAGGTTTGGATACATTTACTTGATGCGCCACATGTCTGAATGATTTGACAAGTTCAAAGAATTTAATACTGGAGTGGTGAATCGAAAAGGTAAAAGTATCAAGTCACTACGATTTTATTGTAGTTTCTAATACCTCAGTGCTGAATTATGCAATACATATTGGATAACGAGATTACATCTCAACTGTCTACGCCTAATTTTCTGCAACGAGGTGGCGTAGAAGAGAGAAAAAACATAATTCTTTTTGGAGATGGTGAGGTCGATGATGAGTTATGCCACTTTGCCTACTTTTGTTTTTGGGTTATGCCTTGGAAACAACAGCGTACATTCTGAACTTAGTTCCTTCTAAATCGATTATAAAGACTCCAGTAGAATTGTGGACTGGGCGAAAGCCTAGTTTAAAACCATATTCTGGTTTGGGGTTGCCCAACATAAGTGTTGGATAAAGAAATTGATAAGTTGGCACCTCTAATGGAAGTACGGTTGTTTATAGGATATCCTAAGGGTACGAAAGGCTGTTACTTTTAAAGTCCTAAAGAATCAGAGGGTGGTGGGTAATACCAATGCCCGATTCTTGGAGGGGGACTTTATAAGTGAGCATAAATCCAAGAGTAAGATCATTCTTAATGAGTAGAGAGGAGATAATGGTACATCGAGTGTACTAAGTGTTATACCACAAAAGACTGCACAACGTGTTGACTCTGGTGTATCTACACATGTACTGCCTTATTGTAGTGGGAGAGTTGTTCAATCTAATCATTTCATGGGTGTGGGAGAGTCTTCGGACTTGGTCCACATTGGTGAACATGAAGCGAACGATCCCTGAACGGACAAAGAGGCAGTTCAAGATGTAGATGCGATGTCTTAGCATAAGTCTGTAGATTTTGATATTGAATTTATAGACGCTGTGGATGGGTACGACCTTCAGACCTTCCTAAAGGAAATATAGCCATTAGGTGTAAATGGGTCTATAGGTGTAAGAGAGGATCTGACAGCAAGGTCATCGCCTTCATAGTATGGTTGGTGGCAAAGGGATTCACTCAAAAAGAGAGAATCGTTTGTGATGATAATTTCTCACCTGTAGCCATGCTGAAGTCGATCTGCAATCTCTTATCCATAGCAGATTACATGGACTTTGAGGTTTGGCAAATAGATGTTATGACAGTTTTCCTTAATGGAAATCTGGATGAAGACATTTATATGCGGTAACCGAAAGGTTATGTAATGAAATGCTAAGAGCATCTAGTTTGGAAGTTAAATAAGTCTCTTTATGGACTTATACAAACTTCTAGATCTTAGAACATTCATATTGACGAGGTAATCAAATCCTTGGATTTGAAAAATGTCAAGATGAAAGTTGTGTGTACAAAAATGAGCAATGGAAACGTGGTGGTATTCTTAGTACTGTACGTAGACGATATCTTCTTATTGGCAACAACTTGAGGGTATTGTCGACGTATAGATGTGGCTGTCAAATTGGTAACAGATGAAGGATTTTGGAAATGCTATATACATTCTTCGTATTAAGATCATTCATGATCAAAATAAGAGAATGTTGCATTTGTACCAAGCTTCCTACATCAACACTGTTATTGCCCTGTATAGTATACAAAACTCCAAGAAAGGATTTTTACCTTTGTGACATGGAGTTCCTCTGTCTAAGGACATGCGTCCTTAAACGCCAGACAAGATGGAGGAGATAGCTCAGGTTCCTTATGCTTCAGCAATAGGAAGCCTTATGTATGTTATGTTCTGTACTAGACATGATATCTACTGTGTAGTTGGCATGGTGGCAAGATATCAATCTAACCCGGGTCTGGGGCACTCGACTGCGGTAAAATATGTTCTCAAGTATCTGAAAAGAACTCGAGATTATATGTTGGTTTACCTATTAGACAGTCTTACCCCTTAGAGTTAATCAGATTCAGATTTTTAAGCTGATCAAGATATGAGAAAGTTAACCTCGGGTTATGTGTTTACCTTCGGAGGCGGAGCCTATTACATGGCTACCTCGGAGGGTGCCAAAGAAGTTGTCTGGCTTAGAAGCTTCTTGTTGGACTTGGGGGTGATTACGAGTATGCCTAAGTGTATCACAATTTGTTGTGACAACACTGATGCAGTAGCAAACTCGAAAGAACCTAGAGACCATGTGGCAAGTAAATACATAGAGAGACAGTACCACATTTTATGAGAGATCGTAAAGAGAGGTGACGTGGCTGTGGAAAATTTGTTTCGTTGTATAACCTGGTTGATCCTTTCACGAAGATTTTGGAAACTAAGATCTTCGGAAAACACATAGTGGATCTTGGTTAACGTTACATTGCAGCTACACTTTAAGTCTAAGTGGGAGATTTATAATGACATGGTGCATACTAAAAGTTTAGCTTTAGTATAAGTGGGAGATTGTTGGAGTATACAATAAAGCGAACTTTTAAGCGAGTTTTGTCATGTACTTAATCTCCCATAAATAACTGAAACAAACGTTATCACGTTGATGCAATCTCATGATTGCATTTATATCCACTTATCTTATATTTTAGACAATGTGGTGGGTGCATCGTCCCACTGAAGATCGCATTGTTGGGTTCCTTATAAGATATAAAACGTATTCACAACTGAGATAGTTCTGGATAAACTATCGTTTTAGGTTGTAGTATAAACTTGAGATAACTAGTCTTGGTTATTAGTTTATGCTAGTGCGTGGTGTCGCATTGAATGGATTGCGGTGAGACGTGTTCTTCTTTTCTGATTCTATGAAGAACCAAGGTCTCAGCGACTTTGATAATTCTTAACCCTATATGTGATATTTAGATATATGCAAATGATTGTTTGTTGCTTTGACTTACCATGGGTGAGAATCGAAAGGATGATTCAATATACTTCGTATCTTGGGTAACAACATTATTTGTATGTGTTTATATAGTCACATTAGGGCACCGTGTCCTGGACATCCAGGTTGATGACATCCCCTTAAGGAGTTCATAAGTTTTATCGTATTAAACCCTGCAGGTGGAATTTACTTCGATACGATAATAATGTTGAGCGGATACTACTTAAGGATTAAGATATTAATTAATTAATGATGTCAGAGCTTTTAATTAATTAATGGATGTGCGTTATCTTAAACACGGGGAATTAATTAAGTCAAATAGAAGCCCTGATTCACATCGGGATAGGATGGCAGTTGCAACATTAATTCTCTAGTGGAATGAAATAATGTTATAAGTTCAATTTATATTATGGGCTGAATATATGTGTTTGGACTTATGGGAGGCCCAATCCTATACCTTCTAGAGATCCCTGGCCTGGCCCAACCTGAAACCCTAGAAGATGCCTATAAATAGGATCTTATGGTTGAGAGAAAAACCCTAGTGGTCATTTTCATAAGCTCATGTGTTGAGCAACGGTTAGGGTTTAGTTCTCTCAAGCATTGTAGATCTAGAGTTTTGGATTGGCATCTACGATTCGGAGGATTGTTGTCCACCCGGTATTCGATCGTGGTTCGTGGGACACAGGCTAGAAGATCTCCAGTGGAATCGATCTTCAGATCTGTAAAGATCTATGGGTAATTCTTGATCTCCTTGATTTAATTTAATTAAACTATGTATGTGTATGTTTGGTATCCAACATCGATCAAGGGGACGATCCGCCTTCACCGGCGTGTTCCTTCACACTTGACCTAGTGAGACATAAACCTGATCACAGCCGAAACAGCGTATGAGGATACGTCTGTCCGGATGGCTGCGGCAATATCGGAATAAGTAGTATGTCTTGATTACTTGACATGCTGGTACGCAGAGGTGGCGTATTGATGGACTGCAGTGAGATGTATTCGACTGTCTGACATCAGCGAATACAAGATCTCGTTTATATTGATTGAGTCCAAACCCTAACGAAGGTTCAGGGGTTTGCATGGGTTGACTGTTGCTTTGACTTGCCATGGTGGAGAGCCTAAGTAACGTGCTCGTATATCCGCATCTTGGGTAACAGCAATTCGTGTAGTACCGCCTGAGACTGGGTTTAGGTAACCATATCCGAGTAATAGGATGGGGACATTCCCGAGGAGCTCAATAACATTCATCGTGCCAAAGTCCTGCAGGCTGATTAAGTTCAGGCACGAGTGATAAGGATTGAGTGGTACTACTTAGGAATAATAAGATATTAATTAATTGTAGTTAGAGCTTGTCAGAAGCTCCAATTAATTAATGGATGTCCAGTAACCTTAAATATGGGGATTCTCAATTAATGCAGTCTGTTCTCATAACGTGGTAATAAAGGGGTAGGTCAGTATTAATTCTGTGGTGAAAAAGAATTAATATTAATTAATTAATTGTGTCCTGGGTTGTGGACATGGGAATTAATTAATTTATAGGCCCACTTTATTATTTGCATTAGGTCCCAGGTCTGGCCCAAGGAAAGTGTGCTGAATTGAGCCCAGGAGCCCATTAGGGTTTACAACCCTAGGTCTATAAATAGACATCTCTCTCTCATAAGTTGTAACAGAGTTGAAAAATCCTAAACCTAGAGAGAGAGTGGGGGCGCCGATCCTGAAGAGAAAGGGAGGAGAATTTTGAATTATATTCCTGCTCAAACCACAGATCTACGGAGTCCTCATCAGTAGTAGATCTGAATGCACTGGGATACAGATCTGAAGATTTAATCTGGAGAACAACAGATTTCTTTCTTCCCTCTTTGATTTTCGATTTTATTTAAGAAATTAGAGTTCTAATTTATGTTTCCGCAGATAAAATCGGATTGCGTGGTTGAATTAAAGTTGGAAATTCAAACGCAAAAGATCGGATCAGACTCGATGAAATTACGGTAATCCTTCAATCCACAGATCTGGTAATGGGATTCGCGAACTGAATCACGAAGTCCGTTTGCCGAGGATCGTTAATTGGAATATCAAAATAAATTGCTATGCTTATGAATAATCCTAGCATGCTCCTATATTATTATGCATAAGAAGGTTTATGCGGAATACCTGGATTGATGAACTTTGAAGAACGAGTGCGCGGAGATTCCTCTTGATCTTTTCCCACGCACAAAGATTTAATTTCCTAACAGATTGAGGAAATTAATCTATGAAAATAATAATAATATTTTTGAAAACAAGGAGAGAGGGAGAAGAAAAATCCTCCTTATTTGATCTTCTGATCTGTATCCAAACTCAATCTGAATATTTGGTGAAGATTCCCTTCAAATTCCTTGCCCGGTTGAGAAGCAGAATTTCCTCCTCGTTCTCAGATCCAGTCGATCACCACAGCTCCCAAATCCTAGTTTGCTGTGTGCAACTTATGATCTTGTGGTGTATTGAGATCTGAGGAACTGAGGCCTATTTATAGGAAAATACTGGACTCCTATTGGGCTTGAGTTTCATGGGCCAGACCAGGGACCAGAATGCAAATAGCAAATAAGGCCTATCAATTAATTAATTCTCATATTCAACCCAGAATATAATTAATTAATTAATATTGATTCATTCCACCAGAGAATCAATACTGTCCTACCTATTTGTTACCACGTTTTGAGGTACGGGTTGCATGGGCTCGGTATATCCCCACATTTAAGGTTACAGATATTCGTTAATTAATTTAAGCTCTGAAAAGCTATTTAATTAATTAACATCTTATATTTCTGAATCAATTCACTCAAACCTTTTCACTTATGCTTGAACTTAATATGCCTGCAGGACTTTAGCATAACGAACCTTTTGAGCTGTTCAGGGAATGTCACCATCCTACACTGGATGTGGTTACCTAGTTTCAGTACCAGACAGTCATACACAAACTGCTATCACCCAAGATACAGATATACAAGCTCAACTAGAGCCTTTCACTGAAACTCAAAGTAATACACAATCTGCATATACTTTTGTACCTTTATGTAGGCTTAGGATCTCATCAAGCCATAGAGATCTAGATTCTTTTAATGTCAGATAAAAGAATCGATCTTGACTTAGGTCCTTATCAATGTGTGCCCCACACCAGCATACCAAGCCATCCAAGATAAGATGTTTATTACTGCGTATGCTGCAGCCTACACCGACAGTTTATCCTGGAACTGTCTCAGCTGTGATAACTATTTATATCTCGCTAGGTCAAACGATCCATACGATCTTCCGTGATCTTCTACACACCTTATGATCTTCCTATCGACGAGATAATAGCGTTCGCGACACATGTTTGTTAATTCAGAAAGGAGATGAACATACAACACTTATGATTCCCAGTATATTAACCAATCGACATTGTACATAATATACCAATCATAATGCTTTCAGTATATAAATCCATCAATAGGAGTATGCTAGGGTTTATCGTTTATTTAATTATGCACAATATCCATAAATCGATCCGGTTCAGTTTGGTTTTGGTGATTCGGTTCACATGAAAACCCTACACAAACTACTAGAAAATAAAATCCTAAACTTTGAGTAACAATAGAGGGTAAATAATCTAGGTTCAAAGAGCACACAATGTGATCATTCTCCATCATTCATCTAGACCACAAGTATCGACGTCTACATTTACCGATGCACAATAGAACCTATTGAAACATAGTAGACCCAATTGAAACCCCAAATATGTGAGTAACAATGAGTGGAAATAATTTAACTTCAAAGGGCACATTGATAGCGTATTTTTCAACACGCTATTCTGCAAGTGTACAGACCACTGCAGAGGGCAAGTAAGTTATCGAACTCAAAGTTTGCAGGCTCGAAGTATAATCAAACAC
The DNA here is from genome assembly GCA_026898455.1 of Plectranthus barbatus. Taxonomy (NCBI): domain Eukaryota; kingdom Viridiplantae; phylum Streptophyta; class Magnoliopsida; order Lamiales; family Lamiaceae; genus Plectranthus; species Plectranthus barbatus. The sequence continues at coordinate 387,326 of JAPKLW010000462.1, forward strand.
TAAAGCACAGATATCGTACTACTATCTAGACACTTTGATAAAAGATTGGTTTATTTAAACTAGACAATTTTGAAAAGTAAATAATCAAAAAGGAATTAAGAGATTGATTTAGAAAATATATGGAAAACAGGATTCCATGGTAATTCACTATGATAAATAGTTTTGCAACATCTATTCAATCTGATTCCAATTTAATTTCCAAATGCATGGGCTAATCATGAATATGCTATTAGGTGATTCTCTCGAACTCTAAACCATAACATGGAAATAAAAATCCTAATGACTCCCTCTCGTACGCGCAAAAGGAATTCTACTCTTGATTAAAACCTCAGATTTAAAAACCCTTTAACTAATCAAATTCCTCTCAGACATTCAATTATTTAAATCTAATTATCCTACAACCTATTGATGAACCTAGACCTCTCAGTTCAAGAAATATCAATCAATTTGCCATCAATGGTCAATATCAAGCAAATAATCAAAACCCTGGATAATTAAAATGCGAGTGGAAAAGGAAAATCAAATTAAATAAAAATACACATGAAATTCATCAAAGTTCAAAACCCTAGAATCCAAGATCGGTTTAGCCAAACATGATAAATTCCATAATCACAAATTAAGAAAGATACGAAAACAAAGAAAACATGGAATCAAAAACCTGAGTCTTCAATCTTGAATCTTTGATAAGCTCATTATTTTACTCGCTTATCTATATTATTTTCTACTATTTTATGTAGTTTTATTGAGTTTATATATATATTCTATGCATGAGTCTATATTAGGTGGTATTATGCGCGTTTTGTTGTTTTTAAAGGTTTTAGGCCTAAGTTCACGAGAAAGCCATTCTGAAAGCAGTGACGTGTAAGAGTAGCAGTGAATAGTTTTTCCACAATAGGAATTCGGGCTATTGGCACATGGCAATGGATGATGCTTTGAGTAAGCTCTCCAACGCAACTAGAATCGGGTCAATCGGAGTTTGGGAGAGGAAGTTATGGCCAAAACCGTGAGACCGCGCAGAAGGGGCGAGAAGCTGCATCGACAGACGCCAATCAGCATCGATCGATGCCGACCAGGAAGCCACGTCAATCAACGTGGATCAGCCACGATCGACGCGAGCGAGTCTGCTGGAGCGGAAATCTGATAAAAATCGAATTTATTCATATCTTTAGCCCTAGATTTGATAGGATACATATCCACCCCTATAAGTACCTTTGTAAATTCGATTTTTCAGCATCATTCATCATATTTTCATTCCACAATTTAGTTTTTAGAGTTTGGAGACTTGGGGAACACGAAACCCTTTATTTTTCTTGTAAGTTCTTTATGTTTATGCAATTTAATATGTTTTCTTTTGGATTTCTATCTGCGATGAGTGGCTAGAAACCTTAGCAGGTACTAGGGGTTAATATTATTATGGATGCATGTTTAGGATTAATTAATTAGGTTCATGATTCCTGTGTTTATTTTATAATTCTAATTTAATTCAAGGACCGAGAGGTGACGATTAATTTAGATGTCTAGCTATTGATAGAAGGACCGAGAGGTGAATATTGATAGTGGGATTAGGAATGCATGATACATCTGCACTATCCAAACAGATGTACTAGATTGTAGGAATTATACTGATTTGCTTATCGGATTGACTAATTTGGTGTACTTTGAGACCGAGCGGAGATAGTCACTAGTTAGTAATCTAGGTTATATTTGCCAAACAAGGAAATATAGCATTATTTTAGTATTCCACCTGTTAAATTAATTGGTTCTTGCATGTCATCCATAATAAGAATTCTTCCCTAGAATATGTGGTCTTTTAAATTTGCTTTCAAAACCCTTTAATTTTCAGCATTGTTCTCTTTACTTTTATAAAACCCTTATTTTTAATTCCTCAAACAATGAATTTTAGGATAATAATTAGTACATAGGATAATTTCCCCACACAATTCCCCTGGATCGATAACCTTAGGGTTTACAAATTTATTTGTCGCTGTTATTATAATTAATCTGTTAGAAATAACAGTGATCAATCTTCAGCCTTCGTACATTTTTGAACTCTGTTCCATTCAGCTCTCTCTAACTATCGACTCTCTTAAGCAATAATGAAGGAACATTTTTTCAGCCTTGGAAGCCTCTATTTATACTTATCTTCCCCAAATCCAAAAAGATATGGGATTTGTATCAATTTTCGCCCAAAAAAGCACGAACGGCGACCCATAAAGCAACGTTGGCGACCGCCATTTGTGAACACGGGTCGCCATCTCCGAGACGAACCAAATTCATGAGAAGTTGCAGATTCGGCGACCAAAAAGCATAAACGGCGATCGCCATTTATGCAATTCGGTCGCCGTTTCTACGCCGAATGAAAAATTGGAGAAAATACGGGAACGACGACCCAGCCGCAGACTCGGCGACCGCCGTTTACGTATTTGGGTCGCCGTTCCTGTCACGAACAGAAATAGTGGTTTTTTCTCGCCCCTTCTGCGCAGTCTCCCGGTTTTGGCTATAACTTTCGCTCCCAAACTCCGATTGACCCGATTCCAGTTGCATTGGAAATCTAACTCAAAGATCTATCTATTGCCATGCTCCATTAGCTCGAATTACATGTGTGGAGGAATTTGTGACTGCTTCTCTGAACATCAACTACTTTCGGTACGAATTTCCATTGAATTTTGGCCTAAAACGTATTTGGGTCGCCGTTCCTGTGATGAACAGAAACGGTGGTTTTTCTTTGGTCTTTTCTCACTTCTTCATCTTCCTGATGCAAACAAATATCGATTGACTCCATGGTACTCAGTCATATCCTGTAAACGGCTTAATTGTGCGTGAAACCTGCATAAACAACCCAAAATCGAACCAAACGTAATATTTCCTAAAAGAATATGAATACGACACAAAAATATCACTGAAAAACCTAATCTAAGGCAAATAGCTAGCAGATTCACAGCAGTAAATGCACAAAATGAGTGTTTATCACACATAATCTTTTATCCTTATCCATCATCCATCTATACCACAAGGATCGGTGTTCATATTTTTCGATGCACGGTAGAACATATTAAAACTTAGTACAATCTATTGAAACCCAAAACTATGAGTAACAATTTGTGAAAATAATCTAGGTTCAAAGGGCACACATTTCAACCGCTTTACACCCTAGATTTATGATGGAAATAACATCCTCAAATCATAGAAAATGAAGAATAATAACAGAGAACATGCAGCAGATAATATAAATAAAAATAAGCATGCAAATAACTAACGAGTTTGTGTTGATTCTCCATGCCACTCAGAGTAGATTAAGCAACAAGAAACACACACTTCAAGCGCTTTGCATCCTAAATTTTTTATGGAAATAACATCCTCAAATCATAGAAAATGAAGAATTATAACAGAAAACATGCAGCAGATAATATAAAAAAATAAACATGCAACTAACTAACAAGATAGTGTTGCTTCTCCATGCCACCTAGAGTAGATTAAGCAATAAGAAACACACACTTCAACCGCATTACACTCTAAATTTTTTAGGGAAATAGCATTCTCAAATAATAGAAAATGAAGAATAGTAACAGAGAACATGTAGTAGATAATATAAATCAAAATAAACATGTTACTAACTAACAAATTTGTGTTGATTCTCCATACCACCCAGAGTAGATTAAGCAACAAGAAACACACACTTCACCATTTTACACCCTAAATTTCTGATTGAAATAACATCCCTAAATCATAAAATATGAAGAATAATAACCCAGAACATGCAGCAGATGATATAAATAAAAATAAACATGCAATTAATTAATGAGTTTGTGTTGATACTCCATGTCACCCAGAGTAGATTAAGCAACAAGAAACACACACTTTAACCGCTTTACACCCTAATCTTTATTTACTGCAACAGATAGTAATACTCTGATAGTGTTCATTTTCGCTACGGGTGAGAAAGTTTTAGCATAACCCACTCCATAGGTTTGAGTGTATCCCTAGCTACAAGAAGGGCCTTATATCTTTCAATAGATCCATCTGGTCTTCTTTTAATTGTGAACACCCATTTGCATCCCACTAGTTTCTTCCCTTCTAGTAACTGGCATTTTTCCCACGTGCGATTCCTGGCTAGAGCATCCATTTCTTTTTTCATAGCTTCTTTCCAATGTTTACAATTGAGAGCTTCTATAATAGAATTTGGGATTTCTTCCTTATATAAGTCTACTTCATACGATGTTGCCATTTCTGATAGATTCCCTTGGGCAAAAGGGCCAATTGGATAAATAGGAATTCTGACCAACTCTCTTTGGGGTCCAACTCTCTTTGGGGTATATCTCTTGGGAGGAATTCCTCGATTACTTCGAGGTGGTAACACATATCGCTCAGTGCTCCTATTTTCGAGGTGTTTTGAGCTTCCAAATATGTTCTCCGTCATGTATATATGTGGTTTTGTGGTCGGGGTGGCTTGGTGTGGCCGGAGGTGGCCAAGGAAGCTCGCAGATTATGTCTGCACGACGTGGCGTTGGTCGATGCGAGCCATGTCGATCGATATGAGGCCATGTTAGTCGATATGTGGCATGTCGATCGACATGCCTGAACTGGTCCCATACATGTTGGTTTTTCTATCCAATACCTCATATCTTTGATGTTTAAGCTCGAGTATGAATACCAATGCATGTTATACACATGTTTATGTACTTGGAAATATTTTTTAACATTGTTAATTACTCGAGTCAATATGATCAAGTTGATTGTTTAATAAGTAAACAGATTCCAAACTTGATGATTTTTTAACCATAGGTTGCTTAACACATATAAACATGATTAGATGAGTCGCGTGCACATTTCATATATAATAATGTTGCATATTGGGTTGTTGGTTCATGTCAGTTAGATAAATTGGTCAGTCATAGGATCCGAAAATCACGTTTAGGTTTTGATTGATGGATGTTAGATGGTCCACCTAATTTGTTGTACCCTATTATGTTATTGATTAAAAGAATCACATGGTAGCAGCTCCAGCTTTCAAACACATACTTGCTTGCATGCGTGGTAACTCTCTAAGAAACTAAGGTGGGGACTATTTTTTGTATAAAAAATTAAAAAAAAAATCAAATGTATTTCGAGTTGTGAGATCAGTTTTCTAAAAGCATGCAAAATGTTTTATTTTGAAATTGATTGTCTATGCCAAAATATTTTGTTTTATCATATTTGTTCCTTTGATTAGACGTAGTGTGTCAGACAGTTAATAGGGTTATACCAGAGTATGATCCTTTTACAACATGGAAAAAAGTGGTTAGAAGGAAACAGTGAGGCCAAGAAGCGCCATGAACTGAGCTACAAATACGGGAAGACCCGGCCAGGCAGCTCCAGTGACCAGATTGCCATCAGTAAAACACCGGTGGATGGGTTCGGGCTCCACCAGAACAACATTCAGACATTTCACAGCCGGGTATGCAGAGCAAAACATCATGGAATGTTGGTCTCTCTGAGTTTGCTATGAACTAAAATGCAGCCTTATACACAGTGAGTAAAGAAAAAGGAAGTATATATAAATAGGCTGCTTCCAAATATTACACACCAAGTGACTCATGGGAATGAAATCTCACTTGGTAAATTAAGCATTTCTTAGCTTCATGGCATGTGCCAAGGGTGTCTAGGTCGTAGGATCGATATTTTGTTACTGTACATTATTGAAATCTGGGCTGCCGCTCAAAGGAGTTTTCAAAATTATGGTAACTATTTCATTTAATCAGTGTGTTTACATATTTACCTTATTTTTTTGTTAATTATTTGCTAATATATTTACAACTATTCTTTTATATATATAGAAATGTTTTGTCACTTGTTTACGTGGATTGAATTTCAGCTGGATATATTTTGTTGCGAATTTGCTGCGAGATATCATTCATTATTTAAAAAATTACTCCCTCTGTCCCGTTGAAGTAGTCTCACTTCCCATTTTTGTTTGTCCCATAAATTAGTCCCACTTTCCTAAAATGGCAAACTTTTTCACACTCACTAATAAAATATTAATTCCACTACACTCACAACTCTTAATCTCCGTGCCGAAAAGAAAAGGGACTACTTATAAGGGACGGAGGGAGTATAATTTTAGTTCGAGACCTTCCCGCCAAACCAGGGGTTTATATATCAGTTGTGTGAAGCCCTAATTGGAAACCGTTTCTTTTAACAGTGATCACACAAACCGCGACGATGGCCAGAGACGACGGCGCGGAGGCGAACAGGATTCCTCCATCCACGCATGAGAAAGGGGAAGAAGGAGAGGACCTCTTCAACGACGATTTGATAGAGTGAGTATTTCGTTCTTTGTTACATGCATCTGTAATCTTTCTTAATTACGGCGTGATTCTTCAACTTCCGCTTAGTTGGTGATGCGATGGTTGTAGTGATTATCGGAGGATGCGGATTGATGATTCGCTAGACGACGAGATGGATTCGGACCAGATTATGGCCGACCGCAGAGCTAAAGGAGCCTGCGTTTCTCAGCCAAAGCTTCCGCAGCTTATTCACGATCAAGTTCCGCTTCATTTCATCTTCACTATTAATTACACCATTCAAAATTAATCTTAATTAGGTTTGCTTGCTTTTTTTTTTTTTTTTTCTATGAGCCTCTATGTAGTAAAACAGTTAGATAAAATGCACATTTGCAAACGTTTAGATTGTGTAGCGTTTCAAATGGATGGGTGTATTAGAATTTAGAAGTTCTGCAAAAACTGAAGAAAGTTTATAAACAAGAATGCTGTGATAGATGAAAGTGACTTGGAGCATGTTGATATACTAATTTTGTAGAGCCCTCACATTGAAATTTGTGTGGATGGCCAAAGATAAATTACTATATGCATTAGAACAATGTACTTCGTCATGCCCAAAATCACTGGCCATTGAGTGACAAACCTGAACTCTGTTTTGCAGACACCAGGAATGATGTTCCCATGACTGATCAGACAGATGATGACCCTTATGTAGTATGGATTTCCTCATATCAGATTTAAGTTCCTTTTCATCAATAATTTCCAAAAAAAAAAAAAAAACAAGTTGATTGATATGTTGGTTGTTACCTTAGGATGCAGAGTATGACGAAGATGAGTATGCAATGTATAGGGTTAAGGGACCCCTCAGAGAGTGGGTTACAGGAGATGAAGTGAGGCGTTTCATTGGCGAAAAATGCATGGAGTTTTTGCTAACAATGTATATAATGGCAGATCAATGAAATGGTCTCGGGTAAGAAATGCTTGTTGCAGTCAGATTAAGTACCATAGGAGAGAAGTCCATCCCTATAGTAACTTATGATTCTTTTTGCAGTTAACAAATGTAGCTTTGAGATTGATTACTTACAATTCCTCTTTATGCATCCCAAAATTGCAATCTGGCTTGTGGATGCACCACACCCTGTCCTTGAGGCTATGGAACAAGTTGTCAGTGAGCTTGTCTTTACAGGGTACCCAAATTACAGGAAAATCCATCCAAAAATCTATGTGCGCATCACTAACCTTCCTGTGTATGATCACATACGAAAGATTAGGTAGATGCATTTGAACCATGATGCAATTTTGTGTCTGGAATTGCTTGATAACCGAGATTTGCTCTACAGGCAGAAACACTTGAACACCATGATTCGTATTGGTGGAATTGTCACCCGGCGCTCTGGAGAGTTTCCCTAATTGCTGCAAGTTAAATATGGTTGTAATAAATGTGGAGCAATTCTGGGACCTCTTGTCCAAAATTCTTACGACTCACAAGTGAAGGATAGTTCTTGTCCAGAGTGTCAATCAAAAGGTTCATTTACCGTCAACATTGAACAGGTCAATCAATATTCTCCTGCACCCTGTTTCTAGCTGTAGGGATTGAGTCTACAATGGACAACACGAGTTGCCATTATGAGTTTCTTGCCAAGGATCGTTCTTAGGATACCAGGAATAAATTTTAATTAAATAAATCATACGATCCTATGAATGCTCCTACAAAATTAATTGCATAGGATGGATCTAGAGAATACCTGATTTCACCGTTTGATCTACAGGACAGATCGGAGAATAACAACGATGAAATAGATCTGGATCTTGGATCTGGATCTAGACGCCGGCTATGAACGGTTGTTCCTACAGATCTGATCTTCTGATCTGGTCCCTTGCTCCTTGGAAATCTGGTGAGGATTGTCTACCAAGTTGGATCTGAGATCTGGAGGAATCGATCAAGTCCTCCCACAGATAGCCGCCGCCCTCTCTCTTTCAATTATACTGAAAACCCTAGTTTTTCCAACATTAATGATCTGATAGAGAGAAGGGCTTTATATAGTG
>JAPKLW010000462.1:418015-493501 GCA_026898455.1 Plectranthus barbatus
TTCAACCGCTTTACACCCTAAATTTCTGATGGAAATAACATCCCCAAATCATAGAATATGAAGAATAATAACAGAGAACATGCAGCAAATAATATAAATAAAAATAAACATGCAACTAACTAACGAGTTTGTGTTGATTATCCATGTCACCCAGAGTAGATTAGGCAACAAGAAACACACACTTCAATCGTTTTACGCCCTAAATTTCTCATGGAAATAATATCCCTAAATCATCAAAAATTAAGAATAATAACAGTGAACATGCAACAGATAATATAAACAAAAATAAACATGCAACTTACTTTTAACACATGGTATAGCCATAGATATGGATCAGAGAAAGAAATGAAGAGGAGATGAAGGGCTAGCTTGTTTTATTTTTATTTTTGTGTATGTTACAAGCTTGTACAAACTATTTATATAGACAAATTACAAAGTATGTAAGGAAATAAATCAAGAAGATGTATACAATCTCAATCCCCACAATTACTCTCTTATTTGATTTTAGAATTGATTCTTTCCTTTCCAACACTCCCCCTCAAGCTAAGTGATGGGGTTACCAACACCTAACTTGACAAGAACTTCTGAAGAACTTCTGGAGTTGATTGCTTTGGTTAAAATATCAACTAACTGGTCTTCATAGCAAGTAAAAGGAAGGACAATTGTCCTGTCTTCAATCTTTCCTTGATAAAATGTCTATCGACTTCAACATGCTTTGTTCTGTCATGTTGCAGTGGATTCTGTGAAATACTAAACGGTTTTGTTGTCACAGAACATTCTACATGTCTTCCCTTAGTTGGTTAAGCTCCATCATAAGTTTTCTTAAGCAAAGGAATTCGGTAATTCCTCTTTTGATTCCTTTGAATTCTACTTCTGCACTTGAGAGAGCTACAACTTTTTGCTTTTTGCTCATCTAAGGGACAAGGTTTCTGATGGGTTTGTATACTGAAAGCATTTATTATAATGAGTATACAACGGTTTATTTCTCCTATCTGTTAACAATCTTACATGTATGAACAATGGTATCCTCTTGTCTCACCGATAGGGACGATCATACGGCGTGTTGTAGATCGTGGAAGACAGTATGATCACTTGACCTAGTGATACATAAACCTGATCGCAGCTGAGACAGCGTATGAGGATAGGTCTGTCCAGATGGCTGCGGCATTGTCAGAATAAGTAGTCTGTCTTGGTTACTTGACATGCTGGTACGCAGAGGTGGCGTATTGATGGACCGCAGTGAGATGTTTCGTCTGTCTGACATCAGCAAATACAAGATCTCGTTATATTGATTGAGTCCAAACCCTAACAAAGGTTCAGGGGTTTGCACGGGTTGACTGTTGCTTTGACTTGCCATGGTGGAGAGCCTAAGTAACGTGCTCGTATATCCGCATCTTGGGTAACAGCAGTTCGTGTAGTACTGCCTGAGACTAGGTTTAGATAACCATATCCGAGTAATAGGATGGGGACATTCCCTGAGGAGCTCAATAACATTCATCGTGCCAAAGTCCTGCAGGCTGATTAAGTTCAGGCACGAGTGATAAGGATTGAGTGGTACTACTCAGGAATTATAAGATATTAATTAATTGTAGTTAGAGCTTGTCAGAGGCTCCGATTAATTAATGGATGTCCGGTAACCTTATATATGGGGATTCTCAATTAATGGAACCCGTTCTCATAACGTGGTAATAAAGGGGTAGGTCAGTATTAATTCTGTGGTGAAAAAGAATTAATATTAATTACTCCCTCCGTCCCACTTCATTAGTCTCTCTTTCCTTTTTCGTCCGTCCCATTTAATTGTCCATTTACCTAAAATGGAAAGTTTATCTCCACTCAATAATAAAATACTTATTTCCTCTATCTCTACTCGCATTGGTTATTGTGCCAAATTTCAAGGGGACTAATCAACCGGGACGGAGGGAGTAATTAATTGTGTCCTGGGTTGTGGACATGGGAATTAATTAATTTATAGTCCCACTTTATTATTTACATTAGGTCCCAGGTCTGGCCCAACAAGTGTGTTGAATTGAGCCCAGGAGCCCATTAGGGTTTACAACCCTATGTCTATAAATAGACAGCTCTCTCTCATAAGTTGTAACAGAGTTGAAAAACCCTAAACCTAGAGAGAGAGAGTGTGGGCGCCGATCTGGAAGAAGGAAGGAGGAGAATTTTCGAATTTTGGTCCTGCTCAAGCCACAGATCTACGGAGTCCTCACCAGTAGCAGATCTGATCAGCACCGGGACACAGATCTGAAGATCTAATCTGGAGAACAACAGATTTCTTCTTCCCTTTTCTTTATTTTTGTTTTTCTCTAAAAATTAGTATTCTAATTTTTGTTTCCGCAGAGAAATCGAATTGCGTGGTTGAATTGGAGTTTGGAATTCAAACGCAAAAGATCGGTACAGAGACAACAGAATTACGGTAATCTCTCAATCCAAAAATATCATTAAATTCATAGGAGCATGCTAGGGTTTTGTGAATTTAGATTATGTGCAATATCCATAAATCGATTCGGTTCAATTGGTTTTTGGTGATTCAGTTCACGGTAAAAACCCTACAATTGGTATCAGAGCCAGGTTTCTGATTTATGGCTCTGTTGTTCATAATTAAATTCAATATTGATGTATGGATTTATTGTTTATTGTGGATGGTTTTTTTTCCGCGTGGCAACCCGTGTAATTCAGCCTGCGGTGGTTTATCCGTGTAGGGCTGAATTAATTTTGTAAAATCACGAGAAAATCTGTGATTAGTGTAGATTTGAAAAATTGTAATAGAATAGATTTTATGTAATTTTTCAAATTATGTAATTGGATGGGTCAAGGACGAAGAACGAAGATGGAGCCGACGTAGGGCCGGCGGAGCACGACGGCGGGCGATGGCGGCGCAGCACGGCAGGGCGCACGCTGCGCGCGCAAGCAGCGGCAGGGGTACGCGCGACCTACACGCGCGAGGCTGGGACGGAGCGCGCGGTGGTGCTGGGTCCGGCGGCGACGGCCGACGGTCGGTCGACGGCGGCAGCCGACGGTCGGTCGGCGGCGGTTGTGGCTGTCGTTGGCTGCTGTCCCGTTGCGGTGGCTCGTGTTTTGGTGGTTTGTACAATCCTGTGTAAACCCTAGGGTTTGCATTAGGGTTAGGGCAAATCATCAAATCACAAAGGCCTAAATCCCAGAAGATTTGGTGTATCCAGATTTGGAGGCCCTTGAAGATTTGGAAAATTTGAAAAAGATTTGGAATTATCCAAATTAATTCAAATTCAAATTGTAATAGATAGGATTTTATTTTTTTCCTATTTTGTGGGGCCACGAGGAATTTTTGTTTGCCTTAATTGTCCTCGTATGATATGTGATTTGTTTATGTGCGCAATTAAGCATGTGTAGATAATGGGAAAAACATGTTTTATCGCTTTTATTATTTACAGCTTTCCAAGCATGCTTATGTGATTAATTTCTTGTTGGATTATATTTTGGGAATTTTTGGGCTTGTATTATTACATGCAATAATTTGGAAAATATAATGACAAAGAAATTATGTGTGCGCATAAAGAAACCTTTTAAAAGAAAAATACTAAGCGGATTTTTTAATTAAAATCAATAGACCTCCACAAAGCGGTCCTAGGCTGTAAGTGTTTCTCTCGTTCTAGTAAATGTCTACGAGTGTAGCTTGCTAGTTCCTAGAGGTGCATGGGTACGGTTGTTGGGATTTCTTGACAAACAATTTAAATCATGTGAATAGTGGGAGGGTTTTGCGTAAACGTCTACGAGTGTAGCTTGCGTAGATCTCTTTCACAAGTATTCTAGGATTGATTTAAATTATAGATAACAAAAGCTTTAAGTGTTGTGCGGTATGGTTACGTGCTATGCTAAACTGTCTCTTTTGGCCGGAGTTAAATTTGTGGTTAATTGCTTAGAAGCATCTTAGAATATAATGCAAGAATTGCATCCCTGTTCTTGAGAGATGGCTTGGTCTAAGGTTTTCACTAATTATTAATTTCTAGTGTCAAAAGCTTCCTGACATGGTAGTGAAATTAAATGGATTGGGGCTTAAAACCCGCAGTTCTGGTTGAGGGTGACATCGTAAACGTCTACGAGTGTAGCTTGCGGTGGGAACTCTTGGGCAATTAGTGAAAAACATTTGTATTTGATTTATTCAAAGATTTTCAATGCATTTGTTTTCGAAGTTCAACATGTATGTTCTTATTTAAGATCTTTATTGTTTCAAATATGTCTATGTCTACTATCGATCATATACTTGCTCTCAATCCTCTAACTGGTCCAAACTTCCTTGAATGGAGTTTCTGCATCAAACACATCCTTTATCTGAAAAATCAAGCACATGTTCTTTACATGGATCCACTGTTGCGTTCTCAAAGAGGTGTGTGCGAACTTGAGCTTGAATTCTATGACAGATGGGAGGATGCTGATGAGTTTGCCTTCTGGCTCATCACGGGTTCCCTATCTAGAGAATTAAGGCATAAGTATGAACACCTCGAAAGAGCTGGAGAGCTTTGGAAGGAACTCTCGACGGCTTTTGGCAAAGTGGAGCGAACTATTAACTGTAAGCTTGTGCACAATCTTGTGTGCAAGAAGATGGTTGAGGATAGTTCAGTGACTACGCACATGATGTCTGTGATTGATCTCATGAGACAGTTTACTATGCGGGGTGGTAATATCAGTGCGCAAGGCGAGATTGATATTATCTTGAATTCTCTTCTGGAATCTTATCATGAGTTTAAGGTAGTTGCTGCTGCAAATGAAGAGTATGCTCTGCATGAGCTGCTTGAGGATCTTGTAGTGGAGCAGTCTACCATGCGAGTGCGGAAACCTGTTCTGTCTGGTTCTAGTACTGGTTCGAAAACCTCTAAGGTTGGAGACGATGGTGCTGAGAGCAAGTTCAGGAAAACAGGCAGTGATAGCAAGTCTAGGAAGGGGAAGAGAGCCAAGGTCACTTCAAAGAAGAATGAGTGTGCTGGATGCGGAAAGGTGGATTATCCGAATGCTAAGGGACAAGGTACGTCATTTGCATTTGTAACGGAAACATGTTTAGCATCGGTTTCTACTCATTCGTGGGTAGTGGATACTGGAGCTACTGATCATGTTTGTTACATTTTGCAGGGATTTACACTGAGGAGGGTGCTGAAGAATGACGAGGTTACCATCTCGACGGGGAACACAGCACAAGTGAGTGCAGCTGCTATTGGAGATTTTACCTTGTACTTTGATGATTATGTTTAAACATTGAGAGATGTTTTGTATGTGCCGGATTTTAGGCGAAACCTTATTTCAGTTTCCAAACTTTTTGTTGATGGATATTCAGTTATTTTTGATAGTGGTGTTTCTATCATTGGTAATAACGGTGTTATCTGTCGTGGAATGCTGAATAATTCTCTCTATGTTGTTAACTGTAATCATAAGTCTTCCGCAAGTATTGCATGTAATTCATCCGTAATTGATAATCCTAGAAACAGAAAACTTACTTCTTCTGATGAGGATCTTACATATCTCTGGCACTTGAGACTGGGTCACATCAGCTTGAAGCGGATTCAGAGACTTGCAGATGACGGTACATTGGACTTAGTCCGGGCTGTACCTTATCAAGTCTGCAAATCCTGCATCGAGGGCAAGATGTCAACTAGGCCTTTCAAGGCTAGTCAGTCTCAAGCAGAGGAAGTGTTGGAATTGATCCATTCTTACTTATGTGGACCGATGTCCACACAGGCTCGTGGAGGGTACGAGTACTTCGTCACTTTCATTGACGATTACTCAAGGTACGGATATGTTTACCTGATTCGCTACAAGTCTGAATGCTTTGAGAAATTCAAAGAGTTCAAGGCTGAAGTAGAAAAGAAGGTCGAGAAAACTATCAAGTCACTGCGATCTGACCGCGGTGGTGAATACCTCGGTAACGAGTTCCTGCAGTATTTGTCAGAAAATGGGATTACAACCCAGTGGACTGCACCGGGTACTCGCCAGCAAAACAGTGTAGCTGAAAGAGGAAATAGGACTCTTCTAGAGATGTTAAGACCAATGATGAGTTATGCAAACTTACCAATTTCGTTTTGGGGCTACGCATTGGAAACAGCAGCTTATGTGCTTAATGTGGTGCCTTCTAAATCAGTTCCTAAGACGCCTTCTGAGCTCTTCCTTGGTTGCAAACCTAGTTTGTGCAAGTTTAGAGTATGGGGCTGTCCGACACACGTACTGTCGAAGGAACCTGATAAGTTAGAAAGCAGGTCAAAAGTAATGTTGTTCATAGGGTATCCCAGGCAAACGAAAGGTGGTTACTTTTACTGTCCTGAGAGTCAAAGAGTCATTGTTAGCACCAACGCTAGATTCTTGGAGGACGAGTATGTGAGTAATCACAGGTCAAGGAGTGATATCGTTCTTCGAGAAATTGAGAACGAGAATGCAATTCCAAGGGAAGGGGAACGTGTAGATGTGGGTGCACCTGTAAGAGGTACAACACCACAGACATGTTATTCAGTGCAAGGTGCAGGACCACAAGTCACTGCACCTACTACTGACACGGCACCGATGCCTCGTTGTAGTGGGAGAGTTATTTTCCAATCAAAAAGGTACATGTTCGTGGGTGAGTCTTCGGACTTGAGCCCGGAAGACGGACATGAGGACTCTGACCTACTGACTTACGAAGAGGCAGTGCAGGACAAGGATGTTGCCAAATGGCGTGTCGCCATGGATTCTTAAATTGAATCCATAACTGCTATGGATGTATACCAGAAAACTAATTTGCCGAATGGCTTTAGGGCCATAGGGTGCAAATGGGTATACAAGAGAAAGAAAGGAGCGGATGGAAAGATCACGGCTTTTAAAGCCAGGCTGGTGGCAAAGGGTTATAGTCAGAAAGAGGGCATTGACTATGATGAAACCTTTTCACCCGTAGCCATGATCAAATCCATCAGGATACTCCTTGCCATAGCTGCGCATATGGACCTCGAGATCTGGCAGATGGATGTCAAAACCGTTTTTCTAAACGGTTACCTTGAAGAAGGTAGGGACATCTATATGCAGCAACCCGAGAGTTACATAAGCAAGGGCAAAGAACATCTTGTCTGGAAGCTTAGGAAGTCCTTGTATGGACTTAAGCAAGCTTCAAGGTCGTGGAACTTACGTTTCAATGATGTGATTAAATCATATGGATTTGCAAAGTTGGAAAACGAAAGTTGTGTTTACCGACTTTGTGTTAGTGGGAGCGTGGTCTTCCTTGCACTTTACGTTGATGACATACTCCTATTTGGAAACAACGAGGGAGTGATGTCCGAAATCAAGGTTTGGTTGTCCGAACAGTTCCAAATGAAGGATCTCGAAGAAGCTAGCTACAATCTTGGGATTAAGGTCTTACGAGATTGTAAGAGAAGAATGTTGAGCTTATCCCAGGCATCCTATGTGGATACTGTGATAGCCCGGTTCAGAATGCAACTCGCCAAGAAAGGTTTGCTACCTTTCGGACATGGTGTTCGTCTTTCTAGTGGGCAATGTCCTCAGACACAGCAGGAGAAAGACGAAATGAGTCTTGTACCATACGCTTCGGCGGTGGGTAGCCTCATGTATGCGATGCTGTGTACCTGACCAGATATCTGTTATGCCGTTGGCATGGTAGCAAGATATCAGTCTAACCCTAGACAGGCGCACTGGACTGTTGTAAAGCATATCCTCAAGTATTTGAAAAGAACTAGGAATTTCTGCCTAGTTTATCAAAGTGAGGATTTGTGCCCTGTGGGTTATACAGACTCGGATTTCCAAGGGGACTAGAATGAGAAGAAATCGACCTCAGGATATGTGTTTACCCTGGGAGGTGGAGCTGTATCTTAGAGGAGCTCAAAGCAGAAATGCATTGCTGACTCCACCATGGAGGCGGAATATGTCGCCGCCTTCGACGCCTCGAAAGAGGGGGTATGGCTCCGGAACTACCTTTTAGAGTTGGGCGTGATCTCGAGTTTGCCGAGGAGCATCACAATTTATTGTGATAACTCTGGTGTAGTGGCTAACTCAAAGGAACCGCGGTCTCACAGGGTAAGCAAACAAATAGAGAGAAAGTACCATATCATACGAGAAATCGTATCGAGGGGCGATGTGCTGATTAAGAAGATTTACACTGCTGACAATCTTGCTGATCCATTTACAAAGAGCTTGCCGCGGAAAGTTTACGAAAGACATATTTGTGAGCTGGGTCTAAGGTGGATGCCGACCACTGATAGTGGTTAAAGAGACAGCAGACTAGATAGACGGAATGTATACTCTGTAATAGCTTAGTTATGCTTTGAGTATAAGTGGGAGATTGATGGGTTTGCATACTGAAAGCATTTATTATAATGAGTATACAACGCTTTATTTCTCCTATCTGTTAACAATCTTACATGTATGAACAATGGTATCCTCTTGTATCACTGATAGGGACGATCATACGGCGTGTTGTAGATCGCAGAAGACAGTATGATCACTTGACCTAGTGAGACATAAACCTGATCATAGACGAGATGGTGTATGAGGATACGTCTGTCCGGATGGCTACGGCATTGTCGGAATAAGTAGTCTGTCTTGGTTACTTGACATGCTGGTACGTAGAGATGGCGTATTGATGGACCGCAGTGAGATGTATTCGTCTGTCTGACATCAGGGAATACAAGATCTCATTATATTGATTGAGTCCAAACCCTAACGAAGGTTCAGGGGTTTGCACGGGTTGACTATTGCTTTGACTTGCCATGGTGGAGAGCCTAAGTAACGTGCTCGTATATCCGCATCTTGGGTAACAGCAGTTCGTGTAGTACCACGTGAGACTGGGTTTAGGTAACCATATCCAAGTAATAGGATGGGGACATTCCCTGAGGAGCTCAATAACATTCATCGTGCCAAAGTCCTGCAGGCTGATTAAGTTCAGGCACGAGTGATAAGGATTGAGTGGTACTACTCAGGAATTATAAGATATTAATTAATTGTAGTTAGAGCTTGTCAGAGGCTCCGATTAATTAATGGATGTCCGATAACCTTAAATATGGGGATTCTCAATTAATGCAGCCCGTTCTCATAACGTGGTAATAAAGGGGTAGGTCAGTATTAATTTTGTGGTGAAAAAGAATTAATATTAATTAATTAATTGTGTCCTGGGTTGTGGACTTGGGAATTAATTAATTTATAGTCCCACTTTATTATTTGCATTAGGTCCCAGGTCTGGCCCAACAAGTGTGCTGAATTGAGCCCACGAGCCCATTAGGGTTTACAACCCTAGGTCTATAAATAGATAGCTCTCTCTTATAAGTTGTAACAGAGTTGAAAAACCCTAAACCTAGAGAGAGAGAGAGAGGGGGCGCCGATCTGGAAGAAGGAAGGAGGAGAATTTTCGAATTTTGGTCCTGCTCAAGCCACAGATCTACGGAGTCCTCACCAGTAGTAGATCTGATCAGCACCGGGACACAGATCTGAAGATCTAATCTGGAGAACAACAGATTTCTTCTTCCTTTTTCTTTATTTTTTTTTCTCTAAAAATTAGTATTCTAATTTATGTTTCCGCAGAGAAATCAAATTGCGTGGTTGAATTGGAGTTTGGAATTCAAACGCAAAAGATCGGTACAGAGACGACGGAATTACGGTAATCTCTCAATCCACAAATATGCATTAAATTCATAGGAGCATGCTAGGGTTTTGTGAATTTAGATTATGTGCAATATCCATAAATCGATCCGGTTCAATTGGTTTTTGGTGATTCGGTTCACGGTAAAAAACCCTACAGTTTCTTCCAACAACAGTAAACTATCCAGCCGTAGATCGCCTGTGGATAGGATTTCCTGCCCCATCGGTATTTGTGTAAGCTTGAATCTCTAGATGTCGAGTCTTTTCGAAAAACAATTTTTAGTTGAAGGTTCATTTGAGATATCTCACAACTTTGAGCTCAGCTTCTAGGTGTTCTACATGGGGTTGGTGCATAAACTGACTAATGACACCAACAACATAAGCCATATCTAGTCTGGTGGGAAAGATATATATGTTTTCCTACTAGACGCTGATATCGCTCTTGATTAGCTGCTTCTACTCCTTCCTTGATTTGAAGTTTGTGATTGACATTAATGGGAGTATTTGCTGGTTTGCAATCAAGAATCCCTATCTCGGCAAGAAGATCCAGAGTATTTTTCTTCTGATTAATAAAAACTCATCTTTTGGATCTAAGTACTTCAATTCCGAGAAAGTGTTTCAGATTTCCCAAGTCTTTCATCTGAAATTCTTTGAACAGATTTTCTTTCAAGCACCTTATATCTTCTATGTCATTTTTTGTCATGATCATATCATCCACATATATGATTAGACAGGTAATAAGATTTTCTCTCTTTTTTATAAACAAGGTGTAGTCTGAATTACTCTAGTGATACCCATATTTTTCATGGCTTCAGTAAATCTCCCAAACCAAGCCTTTGGAGATTGGTTAAGTCCGTATAGAGTTTTCTTTAGTCTGCATACATCGTCTTTCCCAAATTCACTAGAAAAGCCATGAGGGGCTTCCATGTAGACTTCTTTGTCCAATTCTCCATGAAGAAAGGCGTTTGTTACATCAAATTGATGCAACATCCAATCTTCATTTGCTGCAACAGATAGTAATACTCTGATAGTGTTCCCTTTTGCTACGGGTGAGAAAGTTTCAGCATAACCCCCTCCATAGGTTTGAGTGTATCCCTTAGCTACAAGACGGGTCTTATATCTTTCAATAGATCCATCTGGTCTTCTTTTAATTGTAAACACCCATTTGCATCCCACTAGTTTCTTCCCTTCTGGTAACTGGCATTTTTCCCACGTGTGATTCCTGGCTAGAGCATCCATTTCTTTTTTCATAGCTTCTTTCCAATGTTTACAATTGAGAGCTTCTATAATAGAATTTGGGATTTCTTCCTTATATAAGGCTACTTCATATGATGTTGCCCTTTCTGATAGATTCCCTTGGGCAAAAGGGCCAATTGGATGAATAGTATTCTGACCAACTCTCTCTGGGGTATATCTCTTGGGAGGAATTCCTTGATTACTTCGAGGTGGTAACACATATCGCTCAGTGCTCCTGTTTTCGAGGTATTTTGAGCTTCCAAATATGTTCTCCGTCATGTATATGTGTGGTTTTGTGGTCGGGGTGGCTTGGTGTGGCCGAAGGTGGCTGAAAATGGCCGAGGAAGCCCGCAGATTACGTCTGCACGATGTGGCGTTGGTCAATGCGAGCCATGTCGATCGATATGAGGCCATGTTGGTCGATATGTGGCATGTCGATCGACGTGCCTGAACTGGTCCCATACATGTTGGTTTTTATATCCAATACCTCATATCTTTGATGTTTAAGCGTGAGTATTAATATCAAGGCATGCTATACACGTGTTTATGTACTTGGAAATATTTTTTAACATTGTTAATTACTCGAGTCAATATGATCAAGTTTACCGTTTAATAAGTAAATAGATTCCAAACTTGATGATTTTTTAACCATAGGTTGCTTAACACATATAAACATGATTAGATGAGTCGCGTGCACATTTCAATATAAGAATGTTGCATATTGGGTTGTTGGTTCATGTCAGTTAGTCAGTTAGATAAATTGGTCAGTCATAGGATCCGAAAATCACGTTTAGGTTCTGATTGATTGATGTTAGATGATCCACCTAATTTGTTGTACCCTATTGTGTTATTGATTAAAAGAATCACATGGTAGCAGCTCGAGCTTTCAAACACATACTTGCTTGCATGCGTGGTAACTCTCTAAGCAACTAAGGTGGGGACTATTTTCTGTATACAAAAAATAAAAATATAAATAAAAAAAATCAAATGTATTTCGAGTTGTGAGCTCAGTTTTCTAAAAGCATGCAAAATGTTTTATTTTGAAATTGATTGTCTATGTCAAAATATTTTGTTTTATCATATTTGTTCATTTGATTAGACGTAGTGTGTCAGATAGTTATTAGGATTATACCAGGGTATGATCCTTTTACAACATGGAAAAAAGTGGTTAGAAGGAAACCACTACAAAAAAATTGCGAATTTGCGACCGATTTGCGACAAAAAAAAAAGGGTCGCGATTTTGCGACCGACTAACAACGGAATTGCGACCGAATAGAAATTTTAAATTTTGCGACGGAATTGCGACCGGATATTCGGTTGCAGATTTTTTGCGACCGATGTTTCCGTTGCTAAATTTTGCGACCGAATTTTCGGTCGCAAATCGGTCGCAAAATTTCTTTTTTTTTAAATATGTATATTTTTTAGTACGTATGAAGAATGAGATTATTGTTTGGTTCAGTGGTAATGCGCGCAGCACGCGTGCGGGAGGTGCCGAGTTCAAACCCTCTTGGACGCAAGCCACCAGATTTGATGATTGCACCGGCCGGTTCAAGATGGTTGGACCGGCCGGTTCAAAACTGATTCAAAAAAATTTTTAAAAATTTTTTTTGAAGGAAATTTATTTGCGACCGATTTGCGACCAAAATTTCGGTCGCAAATCGGTCGCAAAAATTTACGACGGATTCAATTTTCGGTCGTAATTTTTTTTGCGACCAAGGTTTTTGCGACGGATGAAATCGGTCGCAAAACAGCAGTTTGCAACCGATTTTTCGGTCGCAAAAACGCAAATTTCTGGTAGTCAGTGATGCCAAGAAGCGCCATGAACTGAGCTACAAATACGGGAAGACCCGGCCAGGCAGCTCCATTGACCAGGTTGCCATCAGTAAAACACCGGTGGATGGGTTCGGGCTCCACCAGAACAACATTCAGACGTTTCACAGCCGGGTATGCAGAGCAAAACATCATGGAATGTTGGTCTCTCTGAGTTTGCTATGAACTAAAATGCAGCCTTATACACAGTGAGTAAAGAAAAAGGAAGTATATATAAACAGGCTGCTTCCAAATATTACACACCAAGTGAGTTGGGAATGAAATCTCACTTGGTAAATTAAGCATTTCTTAGCTTCATGGCATGTGCCAAGGGTGTCTAGGTCGTAGGATCGATATTTTGTTACTGTACATTATTGAAATCTGGGCTGACGCTTTTCAACCTTGGTGCCTCTCTCAATAATAAGACCAAATTAAAGCTAGAAATGGCATCTATGCAACTATATATACTAACCAAATTGAAATGCATGCAACTGTTTAGAGGGGTGCCTGTCTCCTGAGATTGATCTTTTAATGTAAATGAATAGACAATATTCGATTCTTCACAAATGGTCGTCAGAAACTAGGCACAGCATAAAGTAGCTAGGCCTAGCAATTTACGTAATGATCTAGTTTTCCAATTGAAAACTACTTTTTTGTGGAATTGTTAGAGCAAACACACGTCATTCCAAATAAGTTGGTAGTGAGCATGCATGAAGAAGAGAAGGCACCAAAACGAATAATTGATATACTCCAAAGTAAGTAAAAGTTACATTGTCCATGGCAGATGGATATATGCTACTGCAGGTTAATTTGTTGGATTCCATAAATTACTTTGCTAATTCAACAACCTTATCATTTAGTGCCAAATATTCCCCAGGTATCACCAGTCCATCATATATAGGTATAGCTTGAGCCTTGAGGGATCATCCTCAAATTATACTAAATAAACCAAAATCATTATTCTTACATTGTAGAAAGAATCAATCGATCAACACACTAAAGTAAGACTTATGGATTGAGTTGTCAAGGCACTAACCATATACTCTTTGACTATCTAATTAAATTCACCCCATAATTATGTTAATGATTTGTAGATAAACTAGTATTGCACCCCACGCATCGCGTGGGAACTTTAATTATTTATATTATAATATTAAAATTATTATTTTATGTAGGTTTTGAATATAAATATTTAAAATGTCTAAATTATAAAATTGTAAAATATATTGATATATTTTACTTTTTATAAGCATAAATATTGTATTTTAACTAAACAATGCTTATATAATATTTAATTTTTTATTTTAAATTGTGGTATATTTTTAAAATGAGGAGGGTGTCTCAATGCAATTTGAACGTACGACTAATTGATTATAATAAAATTATTAATATGAATAAATTTTATTTCATAATTTTTAATACTTAATAATTATTTTCATTATTTTTTAGTGAGAATATTTTCCAATATTTAATTAAATTTTTTTTTAACATTTTTCTCTTTCTCTCTTCCTTTACAAATGAGCTTTTTTAACTGATGTATCATAAATATTGCACATACCTCATATTGATTAGTTTCAGTATCATACTATTTTTGTGTTAGTATTTTCCAGTTTTTAAATCATAATAACTTCATCATATGTATTTCTTAGTCACATTTCCTTCGTCCACCATGTCTCTTCATTGATTCAATATTTTTCAAATAATTTATTTGACGTTAAAACAAATATTATCAAATTCGCATGTGTTTCAATTTCTCTACTAACTCATTTTAACCCCTTATTTTTTAATATGCAAATTATATATGAAATCCTATGCTCTAACTAAGAGAGAATATATGTATATATATTTTTTAGTTATTATTTTATTTTTACTATCTTAATATTTGTATTTGTTTAATTTTGAAAATTCGAAATGCTCTCACTTGGTTATGACACCTTTAGATTCATATAGTCGAAAATGCATTTGAGGTAAAATTATTTTTATTTGTCATTTTCAATTTACAGTTGATAACTTGATTTTTGGTTATTTTATGAATTTGTTTTTTAGGAATTTAAGAATTATAATTAATTTTTTATATTCAAGTATATACTTTTCTTCATGATATCCATGAAAATTAACTTTAACAGTGGAGAGATTCTTAAAGATTTAAAAAGTTTGATCAACCTAAATAGGTTACAAAGAATTAGTTTGTTTATGTATAATTATATTCTAATGACATCAATGTATTCATACCATTTATGAATTAGTTCATGTTTATCTTTTTTAATATTTTATTTATTAGATTTTACTTCCAATATTCTCAATTGATAGTTATTTTAAACACTCAGAAATAATGCATAAGTTCTTATTCTTTTTCAATATAAACTTGAATAACAATAGAATTTATCAAGACCAACAACAAAAGATTATTATTAAAAATATCAAATTAACATATAAAAAATGCTTATACACTTCAATTCCCTAAATCATAATACCAATGTATAACAATAAGGAATACTCAATACTCAACAAAAAAGATACTAATGAACAAAACAATAATAATAAAAATAAGAACAGATTGATGACTTTTTTTAAGTCATCTTCTTTGACTCTTGAGATATATTAGGGAAATATCCCATACCTTGTATATTAGATATGCATATATCTTATATCTTTATAGATTTACTAGAATATATTTGTTTTGTCTAGTATAAATACATGTATTGTATTCTATTTTTCTTTGAGTGAAATATAAATTATTATTTCCTTACATGGTATCAGCCAAACCTTGGCCTAAACCCTAATTTTTCCTCCACCCTTATTCGATCGGCGCCTCTTATTCCCATGGTTGCGCCTATCGACCCTTCGGAGTTACCAACTCTACATTTATCCATGATTATTCATATGGTGAATATCAAACTCACCTCCTCTAACTATCTTCTCTGGCATGCACAGATTGAACCCTTATTAATCACCCAAAATTTTTTCCCCTACATTGATGGCTCCCTACCCGCGCCCGCACACCATCGTGTCGCCCTCCGGCGACACCTCCATCAACCCTGAATACTCCAAATGGTATTCCTGTGATCAACTGATCAAGTTATTTCTGGTTTCCACCCTAACCGAAGAGTCCATGGCGGTAATCATCGGTTGTGCGACTTCTCGTGAAGTTTGGACAGCCCTATCCCGTTCCTACAGCCACTCCTCTAAGGCTCGGGAATTAAGTTTGAAGGACGACCTCTTATCCATTAAGCAAGGCGATCTATCCGTGGCTGACTACGGCCGCCGATTCAAAGGGTTATGCGATCAGCTTTCTGCAATCGGCCGATCCATCGACCCGACGGACAAGTCACATTGGTTTCTCCGTGGCTTGGCTTCGTCCTTCTCCACCTTCACGGCCGCGCAGATGGCGCAGGAACGGCTCCCACGAGCCCTCAGCCATGAGCTCTTCATCTGAGGCTCGGACTTCTCACTAGGCAAACAACCAGCCCCTTTCATGCTGCCCAACCGCCTCGTCCTTCAGGTGGGAAGAGTAATAATTCTTCACGTGGTCGAGGGCGTTCCAAAAATGGATCCAAGAAGAAACGACAGCCCTGGTGTTATTTTTGCCGACAGCTTGATCATGACCCCTTCGACTGCCAGAAGCATTTTGATCGTTCCATTGTTCGCTCTTCGCGACCGACACCTACGGCCAATCTAGCCGAAGCTTTTTCGGCTCAATGTTCTGTCTCGCCTGACTCGACCTCGGACTGGTACCTCGACACGGGCGCTTTGGCTCACATCTCTGCCGATCCCGCGTCCCTTGATAATGTGGTTCCGTATTCTGGTACTGACCGCGTCGCTATTGGTAATGGTGCATGTCTTAATATCACCCATACGGGTTCTTTTCCTATATCAGATTCCTTATATTTAAATCGTGTCCTTGTTGTTCCTGCCATCACAAAAAATCTTTTATCTGTTAGTAAACTTACTCACGATTATCCTGTTGATGTTTTGTTTACTGATGCGCAGTTTCACATTCGGACTCAGAGCACCGGCAAGATGCTTGCTACCGGCGTGCGTAGGCATGGCTTGTACGTTCTCCAAGATCTGGCTCTTGCCCTCACGGCGATTGCCCAATCGAGCCCGCCTTCTGCATCTCTTGACACTTGGCACAATCGTCTTGGTCATCCATCTTCTGTCGTTCTACAGTCTCTCCGCAAGCTTGGTTCTCTTTCCTTTTCTTCTTTAGATTCTAGGTCTCGTTTATGTTCTTCTTGTCAGCTAGCAAAAAATAAGCATTTACCATTTCCTTTTTCTGAGAGTCGAGCCTCCCATGAGAGTCGAGCCTCCCATGTTCTCGAACTCATACATTGTGATCTTTGGGGTCCTTCCCCAATTACTTCCAGTTCTGGTTTTCGATATTATGCAATTTTCATTGATGATTACTCTCGGTTTTCCTGGTTCTATCCTCTACATGCCAAATTGGATTTTTATGACGTCTTTCTAAACTTTCATACCTTTGTTGAAAATTAGTTTTCATGCAAACTTAAGAAATTCCAATCTGATGGTGGTACTGAATTAACGAATCTTAAGCTAAAATCCTTTTTCGCAAAACACGGCATCCATCACCTCATCTCATGTCCATATACTCCCTCTCAGAATGGTCGGGCTGAGCGAAAACATAGGCATATAACTGAAATGGGCCTTTCCCTTTTATTCCACTCGTCCGCTCCTCTGAAACTATGGGTAGAAGCTTTTAGTACAATCATTCATCTCATAAATCACCTTCCCAGTCCAACTCTTCAAAATCAGTCACCCTATGAGTTACTCTTCCATCGTCCACCGTCGTTAGCTCACTTCCGCACCTTTGGTTGTCGTGTATTTCCTTGTCTCCGTGACTATACTAAACATAAACTTCAGCCACGCTCTCTACCTTGTGTCTTTATTGGCTATAGCCCAAATCACAAAGGTTTCCGCTGTCTAGATCCAACCTCATCCTGTGTCTATATAACTCAGCACGCTAGGTTTGATGAGTCTTACTTCCCTTTCTCTCACGCTTTCTCTCCTTCGCCCTTGTCTCGGCTCGACCTCACGTCGATGTTCGACGATGATCACGTCCCTTCTGCGTCGTCTGATCAGCTTCCCCCCACACAAAACCCTAACCCTAACCCTAACAAAGGATCCTGGTGTACCCTCTGTCTCACCGACAACAATCATCCTGTCGTTCCTGCCGAACCTACTTCCCCTCCCGTCGGATCACACCAACCTGTCGTCCCTCCTCCTTCGCCTATCCAGCCTGTCTCCCCTAATCTTGCGCCCGTCCCTACGGAGAATCATCATCCCATGCAAACGCACACCAAAGCAGGCATCTTCAAACCACGGTATCCGATTGATATAAATTTGGTTTCTGTTTATTCTGTTTCTACAGCCTTGCCGGAGCCTCGTGGTATTAAGACCGCACTCAAAGTTCCTCAATGGACGGATGCCATGCTCGAAGAACTTAGGGCACTTCACGCGAATCAGACTTAGACGTTGGTGCCCTGACCGTTGAATACAAATATTGTTGGTTCGAAGTGGGTCTATCGCACTAAACTCCACGCTGATGGCACAGTCGAGCGATTTCACTCATACTTTCAGCCCTGTGGTGAAAGCTTCCACTGTTCGGATAGTTCTTGCTCTAGCCGTCATGCACGCCTGGCCTTTGCATCAGCTGGACGTCAAAAATGCGTTCCTAAATAGGGTCTTGTCCACTCCGGTTTTCATGGAACAACCCCCAGGTTTTCTTGATCCGCAGCAACCCACGCATGTATGCCGTCTTCAAAAGGCTATTTACGGACTTCGTCAAGCTCCCTTAGCTTGGTACCAACGGTTTCGACAGTTTCTTCTTTCTCTGGGTTTTCTCTGCAGCAACGCCGACACCTCATTGTTTGTTCTTCAGAAACGGCACATCTTGGTCTACGTTGATGATATTATCCTTACAGGAAATGATCCTTCCACTATTTTGACTCCCATGACTAAGCTTAACTCTGAATTCTCTACAAAGGATCTAGGCCGCTTGAGTTATTTCTTGGGTCTTGAGGCTACATATCGAGACGACCAGCTCAAGCTTACTCAGACCAAGTATGCAATGGACATTCTAAAACGTGTTGATATGTTGCTCGCCAAGCCAGTATCTACTCCGCTTCCTCCAGGTGCTACCTTTGAAAAGGATGGTCCGTCCTATGAAAATCCAACTCTATACCGCTCCATTCTTGGTGCACTTCAGTATCTCACTATTACTAGACCGGATTTGGCCTATTCTGTCAACACTATGAGTCAATATCAGCAAGCTCCTACGATCGAACACTTTCAGGGATTGAAACGCATGCTACGCTATATGAAGGGTACAGTTCATTATGGTCTTACTTTCTCACGTGGATCTCTCGATCTCGTTGGTTATTCAGATGCTGATTGGGCTCGCTGATCGGACACTCGCCGCTCCACCTATGGTTATTCTCTGTTTCTTGGTCCAAATGTTATTTCCTGGAGTGCCAAGAAGCAACCGACGGTGTCTCGTTCAAGCTGTGAATCGGAGTACCGCGCCATTGCAAATACGGCTTCCGAGGTTCTTTGGGTCGTAAATCTTCTATGTGATCTGTGTGTCCAACTTGCCTCGCCTCCGTGCATCTATTCGGACAACTCAAGTGCATTGTTCCTTACTCAAAATCCAGTTTCTCACAAACGTGCAAAGCATATTAATATTGACTATCACTTTGTCAGAGAATTGGTCAGTTCAAATCAACTTTGCACAAAGTTCATTCCTTCAGAAGATCAAGTGGCGGACATCTTCACCAAAAGCTTATCCAGAAAGCTCTTCAAGTACTTCTGCTCCAAGCTTCGACTTCCCAATTCTTCGCTTGCGGGGGGTCTTGAGATATATTAGGGAAATATCTCATACCTTGTATATTAGATATGCATATATCTTATATCTTTATAGATTTACTAGAATAGATTTGTTTTGTCTAGTATAAATACATGTATTGTATTCTATTTTTCTTTGAGTGAAATACAAATTATTATTTCCTTACATTGACAATCATACATTATTTTATTCTAGAGAGTCTGCACAATGAGACTTTGATATTAATATATATATATATATATATATACAATAAAGATCTTGATTATTAAAGATCTTGATTATTAAAATATAAAAAAAATCATCTTTGCAACCTTGATCACCACCACCACAAAGCGTAACATAATCTGCAAAATAATACATTATTTGTATCTATCATTTCTATAATAACAATATTCTACTCAAAGTAGAACATTATTCTTTTTCAACTTCGCTTCTATAAGCACCATCACCCTAAAACTATCAAAAAAAAAAGAAGAAGAAGAAGATCGAAGAAGAAGTAAATGATTGTTTCATATTTTTAGATTCTCAACATATGATCTAGTATTTATAGTGATGTTTGATTTAATAATTTACTGCACAAAATCTAAAATTTTATGGAATATCAATTGAATCTCATGATTTGAGTTTATGCTTTTACAAAAATCATTCCTAAATATAAAATTTTCAAGCTATGAATTAATATATTGGATCATTAATGTAAATGTCATTCAATGTTTTCCATAACAAAATAAATTATTCCATTTTCTCTATCAACTTTAACATTTCATTAGGTAAGATTTATTATCTAGAATTAATTGATACATGTTAGGGTAATAATAATTTGAGTAAAATCAATCTAATTGAATTCTAATTGATTTATGCATATTTTACTAAAATATATAGTTAATTTAAGTAATTGATAATTAAGGAAAATATTAAATCTAATTGATTTAATGTATATTTCCTAAAATCTATAGATTAGTTCTGATTTACTTTGTATCCCTAATTTTCTTATAATCTAACATTGATTATAATTATTTGTAATAAAATAATCATAAAAATATTTGTCCTTCGGAAATAATAATCCCCACATATATTATTGTACGCTTAACTGATTAAAGCATATGCAAATTCCCTAAAATGAATCTAACTAAATTTGATATGTATTTTCGTTGAAAATTAATACATGTTATGGAAATAATAATTAAAGTAAAATTATATACACAAATTTTCCTAAAATATATAGATTAATTATAGGGAATTAGTAATTAAGGAAAAATCACTCTAATTGATTTATACATATTTTCTTTCTTGAATTTGATGAAAATTCAAAACATAGTAAAATAATTATAAAATATTTTACTCAATAATTAATTAATTGAGCAGTTAACTAATGAATAATTAATACATCTGAATACTTCTATAAATTGTGTCCGGTCTTTTTTAATATATGTATATATATATATATATAGATTTAATATTTTAATGTTATTTCTTAAAATAAAAAATAAATGGTCCAAAAAAAATTAATAATTCAAAAGAACTTTTTCGTTTAGAGTTATGCAGATTTAAAACAAATATAACAAACCATTACAAATTTTAATCTTTCATACAATTGATAATATTATAAAAAACAATTATACATTTTTCATATTTCGTGCAACTTTTGTTTTTCATATTAGATGAGTTTGGCTTAGGTTAATGGATAAAACTCACCTAAACCGTTTAGGCGTGCCTAACCTAAGACCTTCCCTTTCACACACTACAAAACAATTAATTCTAGATGGGTGGCCCAATCTAGAATGCCAAAGAAGTACATTATCAGACATGTTACAAGAAACATTTGCAGTATGGGATAGGAAATGGGAAGCATATCTAGTTTGTGAAGCTTGTATAGTATCTGGATGGAAGGATGAAGAGTTTAGTATGTAAAGATTCTTGAACATATGACCCGCAGCAATCACTGAATGAGAGTCAAGGGCCTGCACCATACAACAAGAATAAAAAAACTTGAAGCATAGGCGTGAGTCCTGTGAAGCTTTGCGAACAGAAATTAGGTTAAAACGAAATGTGGGTTAGTAGAAGCACAGAGTAGAGAGTGAGATAAGATGAGAGCATGGTGTTACCATAATGAGAGACATGTTGGATGCTCCCATCTGGAAGGCACACAGGAATAGGATATGTAGTGGGTTTAGGGTTATCTAACACATCAATGGAGGTACACATATGGCCCGTTGCTCCAGTATCAATAATCCATGAACCATGTTCAAGATATTTATCAAGCAACATACTTAAACAAGTCGAAATGGTGATACCTGCAAAATCTGGATGAAGCGCAACATTAACAACTTCAACATGTGCAGGAGAGGCATTGCTGGAATCAGTCCAGTCCAAAGGAGTATCTGTGACAACTGCAGCAACTGGCGGAGCTCACCTGCGATTGGGATCAACCTAATCTGGATAACCAACTAATTTGAAGCACTTGTCCACTGTATTACCCGTACGCTTGCAGTGAGTGCAAGTAAGGGAAGAGTAATCACGCCGTGGGAAAGTGCGTGGGCGAGAAGAACCACTGACCAATGGGGTGAATGCTTAGCATGCATTGCCACATTCTACGAAGTAGGATGAAAACTTTCAGAAATAGACCTATTTTGTTCTGCCTTCAACATCATGCAGTATAGTTTGGTAATGGAAGGTAGTGGATCAGTTAAGAGCACTTGATTACGCTCGACAGAAAATGTGTCATTCAATCCGAGAAGAAACTTCATAGCTCGATCCTCCAAACAAAATTCATCAAACATCACGACTGCGTCTTGCAAAGCAGTGTGAGCACGAAGCAAAAATTCAGTTGATTTGCCATAATATTTTTCCAAAATGCGAGAGCAATCAATACCAGGGCGGAGAGCTTCTAATTGATCTGTTAAATCTTTGAGTTTTCCATAAAACTCAGTAACACCAGATGTCTCTTGTCGAATTACAGCAATATCACGTTTGAGTTGGTAAAGTAGAGAGAGGTTTGTGACATTATACCTCTCTTCAAGTTCACGCCACGGCACAGCAGCGGAGCTAACGTAATCGAATTGTGTGGCGAGATCCTTGGCAATGGAAGCTTTGAGCCAAGATAAAACCATACTGTAAACTTTAAGCCAACGCCAGAAGAACTTAGAAGTAGGATCTGGACAAATGCATGATCCATTAACAATCCCCAATTTGTCTTTGGAGGTCAAGGCAGTCACCGTTGCGATGCGCCATCGTCGGTAATTAGCGTCGGTAAGAGGAAATGAAACTAGAGGAACGCCGGGATGGTCGGATCCATGAAGAAATAACTACTATTCGTAAAGAATATCAGCGGCAGATTGCGCGGCAGCCATCAAAGAATTACGCACTGGCTCGCGATACCATGTGAAAACTCAATATGCAGCGAGAAAAATATAAGGAAGAAGATGATTTATTCCATTTCAATCTCTCATCATTTGTTACAGAGTGGTATTTATAGACATAGAAGAAGATTCTAGATGGAGGGAACCTAACAGAAAATGTAACAGATTACAAAATATCTTCACAATTCAGTTACTTCACATGCATTGCTTCTGTATCTTCTAGAACCGGCTTTGTACGTGTGCATGGTTTATTGTCACGTGTGCATGCTTCATGTGAGTTCGGCTGTAAGCATATAAACCTCAATAGCATCATAGCATAGCTTCAATATCTGTTTCAATAAGTATGTATTTTAACATATCAAATATGTTAGTTTTGACGTGTGAAAATAATGGAGAAGATACACATGAAATATTATTGTTAGCAATCATTGGTTCAAGGATTTGTGGTGGATGGTTGTTTTCTGATTTTATCTCAGGATGTCCCTCAAAGATTAGTGAGGATACCATTTTGTTGGTTTTTTTATTTAATTTTATCATTATCATACAAGTATTAATTATATAATTATATATATATATAGAGTAGTGATCATATGAGAATAGTTTTTTATTATGAGAAATGAGAATACATCTCAGCCTTTGATTTTGTGATTTCAACGCTCATGATCTATTTCACTCTGTGTGCAGTTTTCCTCGACTATCCTGCAGTTTTGCAAAATTAAGGTTATTTTTGTAATTTTAGCTTTTTTTAAATCTGAAATAGTATCTCATTAGATTTTTTATTCCTTTCTTCGCGCGATTTGATTACTTCTTCCTTCTTCGTTCGATTTGATTTATATTTCTTCTGCCGATCAGATTTTTTTTTGTTTCTGGATTTCGCATTCGTGTTCGGTCTCGACTTTGTTTATTGTGCATGAATATAGTTTAAAAAAAATTGTTTTATTTAGATCGACGTTCATTTTTACTATTATATTGTGCATCTTTAGTGTTAACTTTGTGCATTTTTGTATCTTACAGGTTCATTTATTCCAAAGTGTGTATTCAAATCGACGTTCATATTTACTATTATATTGTGCATCTTTAGTGTTAGCTTTGTGCATTTTTGTATCTTACAGGTCCATTTATTCCAAAGTGTGTTGATGAGATGAAGCATTTTAAGGGCAGAGTTTTTAGAACTGTTGATGTTGGTATTGAGTTTTATAGAAACTATGCTCGTGTTGCTGCTTTGAAGAAGAAGATGTTTAATTTTTTTTAATTCGTATTTATGTAAAAATGAAGTAAATCGGGCTAAAAATGAAGTAAATCGGGCTTAAAATGCAGGTTGCTGTTTGTGTTTGAGTATTTTTACAGTTTTAGCCTTTAAAGGCTAAAACTGCAGGATATTGGGGCAAATATGCCGCATTTTTCAATTTGCTGAGAATGAATCCTGTTCGTCGATTTGATGAGATGGACGCGCGAGATCTATTCTTATTTCTCATAGTAACTCCTATTCTCACCTGAACACTACCCTATATATATAGAGTAGTGATCATATGAGAATAGTTTTTAGTATGAGAAATAAGAATAAATCTTAGCCTTTGATTTTGTGATTTCAACGCTCATGATCTATTTTACTCCGTGTGCAGTTTTCCTCGATTATCCTGCAATTTTGCAAAATTAAGGTTATTTTTGTAATTTTAGCTTTTTTTAATCTGAAATAGTATCTCATTAGATTTTTTATTCCCATCTTCGCGTGATTTGATTTATTCTTCCTTCTTTGTTCGAATTGATTTATATTTCTTTTGTCGATCAGATTTTTTTTCTTTGTTTCTGAATTTTGCATTCGTATTCGGTCTCGACGTTGTTTATTATGCATGAATATAGTTTAAAAAATTTGTTTTATTCAGATCGACGTTCATTTTTTCTATTATATTGTGCATCTTTAGTGTTAACTTTGTGCATTTTTGTATCTTACATGTTCATTTATTCCTTCTTTGTTCGAATTGATTTATATTTCTTTTGTCGATCAGATTTTTTTCTTTGTTTCTGGATTTCACATTCGTGTTCGGTCCCGACGTTGTTAATTATGCATGAATATAGTTTAAAAAATTTGTTTTATTCAGATCGACGTTCATTTTTTCTATTATATTGTGCATCTTTAGTGTTAACTTTGTGCATTTGTGTATCTTACATGTTCATTTATTCCAAAGTGTGTTAATAAGATGAAGCATTTTAAGGGCATAGTTTTAAGAACTGTTGATATTGGTATTGAGTTTTATAGAGACTACGCTCGTGTTGTTGCTTTGAAGAAGAAGAAGATGTTTAATTTTTTTTAAATTCGTATTTATGTAAAAATGAAGTAAATCGGGCTAAAAATGAAGTAAATTGGGCTAAAAATGAAGTAAATCGGGCTTAAATGCAGGTTGTTGTTTGTGTTTGAGTATTTTTACAGTTTTAGCCTTTAGAGACTAAAACTGCACGATATTGGGGCAAAAATGCCGCATTTTTCAATATGCTGAGAATGATTCATGTTCGTCGATTTGATGAGATGGACGCGCGAGATTTATTCTTATTTCTCTTAGTAACTCCTATTCTCACCTGATCACTACCATATATATATATATATATATATATATATATATATAGGGAGCGGATCCAGTGAGAAAACTCTTAACGTGAGAAAGTGAGAAAGATGCTTGATTGCATTCACGACATTGCTTGATTGTATTAAGGTCGTTGCTTGATTGCAATGTTGCTTGATTGTGCTTTAGTTGTTGATTGATTATTTTGTTGCTTGATTGCATTTTAGTTGTTGCTTGATTCAATATCAACCATTGATTTTTTTAGATCTGATGGACATGATTCATTCTTTTTTCTCACATGGGGATTTTTTTTACATGATCCCTCCTCTATATATATATATATATATATATAGAGAGAGAGAGAGAGAGAGGTTAGATCATATGAGAATAGATGTTAATGTAAGAAATGAGAATAAATCTCAGCCTTTGATTTCACAAGATCTGCGGTCATGCTTTAATAATTTTCGTCTTCATTTTATCCTCCGCGAACTTCATTATTACATATTTAAGGATATCATTGTCATTTAGCCTAATGGTATCTCCCTCAAATAATTTTCATTTTCATTTTATCCTCCGCGAACTTCATTATTACATATTTGGATCTGTAATTCCTTTTCTTTTCGATTTTTTCATAAGATTTCGATTGCCTTGTTGAGTCATCCAATACTCTAAAATTAAATTCCATTTTAGGAGAATTGTCGATTCAGGACCCAAAAGATAGTTAAATTATCAATTCAGGACCCAAAAGATGATTTGTCAATCCAGGACCCGAAAGATCAAACAATTCTCAATCCAGGACCTGATATTGAGGTCCTGGATTGAGAATTGTATGATCTTTCGGGTCCTGGATTGAGAATTGTATCATCTTTCGGGTCCTGGATTGAGAATTTTTGTGATCTTTCAGGTCCTAAATTGACAATTAATCTTTCGGGTCCTGAATCGATAATTAAACTATCTTTCGGGTCCTAAATCGATAAAACTCCTATATTTTATTATTATTTAATTGAATTTTCTAATTTAATGAAGTTTTAAGTAGATAAAATGAACTTAACATATTTTTCTGAAAAATTGATTTTATTTTTATTTAATTAATTTAATTTTCCCATTTAATGAAGTATAGAGGAAAATAAAATGAAGAGAATTGTTTCTAAAAATTTGATTTTTTTTCATTTAATGATGTATATAGGAGATAAAATGAAGAGAATTGAAATAATTTTTTCCGAAAAATTGATTTTATTTTTATTTAATTATTTTATAATGAACAACAATTGAGATAAAATGAAGAATAACTAAGATATAATGAAGAACTGTTAAGATAAAATGCATGTCACGTGTAATATCAAAATTCACATCGAATTTATTTTATAATGAATCACAATTGAGATAAAATGAAGAATAACTAAGATATAATGAAGAACTGCTAAGATAAAATGCATGTCACGTGTAACATCAAAACTCGAATCGAATTTATTTTATAATAATTCACAATTGAGATAAAATGAAGTATTACTAAGATAAAATGAAGTATATAATACATAAAATGAACAAAACACAACTTTTGCGTCATGTACGTTCGTAATAACTATGTTGCCCTTTAATGAAGTAAATGAGGATAAAATGCCGCGTTTTTTGTTAAAGCTCTTATGTAATCTGGATCGTTGATGTTGTCAAATCTATAAACGAGATTTATTCTCATTTCTCATGATAAGGACTATTCTCACCAGATCAGCCCATATATATATATATACACGATGCATATTGGTATTTATTATTGGAATACGTTTAAGTATCTATTTTTTTGTGTAATTTTGGCTTGTGGACTTCAAATGGTTGCATGATTGTTAATAATATTTGAGTTTTTATTTTTCGAATAAATGCGTCCAAATGTGAAATGTTTATAAGCATTATTTTTTGTATTTTTGTTGCTTTTTTTTACGTGAATTCCACTAAATTAAGTTTCAGCAGGATATGTTTTGTTAGAAATTACTGTGAGGTATATTCATCATTGATATATGTGAATAATATGATTCTCGTATTTTTTATTGTGTATCAAAAAGATTACAAGAGGTATATATAAGTGAAAACATTCAAAAATAGCCAATTAATTTTTTTATTAAAAAAAATTAAATAGCCATTACTATATAAATATGTAAATAGGATGTCAATAAAGTCCGAAATCGATGGGTCAATCCAAAATTGATGGGCTAAAATGCGGGTTAGGGTAAAAAAATTTCAACCCGAAATTATTTTTAACCGAACGGGTTGAACCCGACAGGTTGGCGGCTCGAACGGGCTGATCCCGGTGGGTTGCAAGTCGGCCCGTAGGTCCGGCAATATTTAATAATATATTTATATATATTATTTGTTATTTCTAATATTATTTATATCATACTATACCTATTAATTATAGACCTGATTTTTCGTCACATAAAATTTTATCTATCTCTCCCAGTGACGTAGTCCATTACCCTCAAATCGAAAAATTCATTATTTCTTTATCTTTCACTGTCTTCCACTCGTCACTCTCCTAATTAGCTTACCTACTCATTTCTTCATTTCAAGCACATTTAGTCTCTCATTGTTATATTCACCCAAGTGAAAGCTGCATTTAATTTTATAATCCCTATTTTATCATTTTATATGTTGAAGAATGTAATTCTATTATTAAATTAGTTTTTTTAAGAGTCTATTATTAAATTAGTTGGTATATAAGAAATTATTTTTTTTTTTCAATTTATAATTGGACAACTTTTTATCCACCTATTACTATTTTATTTTTTTTTGAGGATTTTTATATTAACCAATCACTATTATAATCATTCATTTATTATCACTATTATAATCACTCATACATTATCACTTATATATATTTACATAATTCCCTTTTGAATTTACATTTATAAAAATACAGATTATTAATTATTTAAAAAAATATTTGCAATTTGAATCAAGATATTGTGTGATTTCTGGCTAAAGAAATTAAACAAAATAATAATATTATAATTTAATGATTTAAAAATATATAAAATTTAAACAGGCTTGCAATTTTATCCCGTTCTCGATTATGCTTGGGTGGTTTGAGATTTCAAAAGATAATGAAATTTAAAATAAAAAAATGAAGTAAAAAGAAGGATTAAATCGCACAGACATTTGCGACTTTTTTTTAATCCAATTTCCATTTCAATTTTCTTTCTTTTGCAATTAAAAAAGTCATTCAAATTAATTTAGATTTTTAAAAAAAAAATTAATTAACATCATTTGCTACATCATTTTAAAAAATAAGTTATAAATACAAATCAAAAAAAAATTGTGGAAATCATATTTGAAAAATGGTATAATTTAGAAATATGGTCATTCTTTAAATATATAGATAAAAATAGTTATTTAAGATTTTTATATAATAAAGGTCGTTATTTAACATTTTGACTCATATATAATTATAAATATGTAACATATAATAAGGAAACTAAAGATATGAATCAATCTTTTTAAGATTTGCTACTTCATTATGCGTATCTTCAATATTTCGAATGATATAATTACTTAGTCATATTTTTAAAAAAAATACAGTATTTTCTATAATCATCCCAGTTCCCGCCAAACCAAGGGGAATAAGAGGGGGGTTTATCAGCACTAGTTGGAAACCGTATCTTAACAGTGATTACACAGATTTACGCATATCGCGATGATGGCCGGAAACGACGATTCATCCAGATCAGTAGACGGCGGCGCGGCGGCGAACAGGATTCCTCCATCCGCGCCAGATTCCCCGACATCAGCCTGGTTCAACACAGAGCAACTGCCGTTCAACATTAGCCAGAATTACTCTGACGACGACAACGATGATGGGGCATACGAAGGTCCTGTGTTTCCTAAAGTTGATATCGTTGCCCTCTATAAGGACAAAATTGTGGAGTAAGTGTTTCGTTCTTTGTTACATGCTTCTATAATCTTTTGGTACGGCGAGATTCGTCAACTTCCGCCTTGATTGATTTTAGTTGGTGATGCGATGGTTGTAGTGACTATCGGAGGATGCGGACTGACGATTCCGACGAGATGGATGTGGACCAGATTATGATTGAACTTGTCGCTAAAGCTAAAGAATCCCCCGTTTCTCAGCGCAAGCGCGAGCTTCTTCCCGACCAAGGTCTTGCAACATTCAAAATCTTAATTAGGGCTATTGTGTATCGTTTCAAATGGATGGGTTTATAATAAAATAAAATCTGCAAAAACTGAATATCGTTCGTTCATAAATCTCAATTTTGTTTTGCAGTCATTATTCATGGAATGACATGGTCTCGAAGCAGAATGCAGCGACGCAATAATGTTTTTAAGACTCATCATCCATATTATTCCCTTCCTTTCGTATGGTTTTCCCTTACACCGGATTTAAGTTCCTTGTCCTTCTACTTAATCATTAAAAAAGAAAATATGTTATTGATCTTACCATAGGTTGGCCACCTTGATCAAGAAGCGTGTGCAATGTATGAAGTTAAGGGACCCCTCAGAGAGTGGGTTACAAGAGATGAAGTGAGGCGTTTCATTTACAAGAAATTCTTGGAGTTTTTGATAACATACATCGAACCAGGGAGTAATCCTAAATACATCGAGGATATAAGGTGGATCAAAGGAATTATCTCGGGTAAAAACTTCCTAATGTCGGAATATATGCTTGTTGCAGTCAGATAATGCTATAGTAACTTATGATTCTTTTTGCAGCTAACAAGTGTAGCCTTGAGTTCGATTGGCTAAAATTCAATTGCAGGCTTTCTCACATTGGACTATGGCTTGAAAATGCACCACAACCTGTCCTTGAGGTTATGGAAGAAGCTGTCGATGAATTTGTATTTACCCTGTACCCAGATTACAGGACAGTGCATCCAAAAATCTATGTCCGCATCACCAACCCACCTCTTCGTTTGCTGATACAAAAGTTTAGGTAATGCTTTTGAACCATGATGATGCAACTTTGTGTCTGATGACTGAGATTTCCGTTGATGTTCTTTATCACAGGCAGAAACACTTGAACACCATGGTTGTTATTGGTGGAGTTGTCACCCAGCGCTCTGGAGTGTTTCCCCAATTGCTGCAAGTTAAGTATGACTGTACTAAATGTGGAGCAATTCTGGGGCCTTTTGTCCAAAACTCACAAGTGAAGGTTGGTTCTTGTCCAAAGTGTCAATCAAAAGGGCCATTTACTGTCAACATTGAACAGGTCAGGTCAATCTACATACACCTTGTTTGTTTCTTGCAAAGATCTTAAATATCTTTGTTGCTTCAGACAATATATAGGAACTACCAGAAACTTACTCTTGAAGAAAGCCCTATAATAAAGTTTGGTGGTGGTCGGCTTCCGGGATACAAGGAAGTGATACTCTTGCATGATCTCATTGATTGTGTCCAACCTGGAGATGATATAGTAAATCAAACTCTTGCTTTCTTAATAATATGATGTTTGTTGTTGATAATAATTCGAGTTTTTCAAACTCGTGCAGGTGGTGCATGGCATTTGTTACAAGTTTGACATGTGTTTAAATACAAAGAATGGGCTTCCAGTCTGTGCAATTGTGGTTGAAGCGAATTCTGTTGCCAAACTACAAGACATCTTTGCAGCTTCGAGGAAGAAGAAATAAGCCTGATTTGCATGGTTTTGTTATTATCCAATTATGAGGCTAGTTTTCAGATACTACTACTACTGTTTTACTGACATATGCTCTCTATCACTACTTTATATGCCATCCGAATCTACATTTTCGCTATTATTTTAAGAATTAGGTTATCAGATTTTTTTCCCCTACTTTTGTTTACTTCAATTAACACCCTCACAGCAACAGCTTCTCTTCTTCAAATGAAAGTAAATAAGCTTTAGCTGCCCACCATCTAGTTTCAGATGCACATTGAAAAGCTACATATTTCATATCATGTTTATATGATTCTAAACTCTCCAACCAATTAAACATGATAATTAGTTATGAGAAAAATCATTAATATAATATTCAAGCCTACAATCACAATTAAAAAAGCATGGATATAGAAGTCGAAACTTAAACTCATAGTTATAATAACAGACAGCAAAATCTGTGGTACTAGAAGATAAAATGTTTAGAGCAGGAAGATATATTTTATTACAAAATATAGCTCTAATGTAGATAGATGACCCTTTTACAACATGGATATAAAACATGGAAACATGTATGTGGT
Organism: Plectranthus barbatus; assembly: GCA_026898455.1. NCBI lineage: Eukaryota > Viridiplantae > Streptophyta > Magnoliopsida > Lamiales > Lamiaceae > Plectranthus > Plectranthus barbatus. The sequence goes on from JAPKLW010000462.1 coordinate 449,626, forward strand.
TAGAAGGAAACGGTGAGGCCTAGAAGCGCCATGAACTGAGCTATGAATTCCGGGTGACCCGGCCAGGCTGCTCCGGTAACCAGATTGCCATCGGTAAAACACCGGTGGATGGGTTCAGGCTCCAGCCATGTCGCCCCCGCCAGAACAACATTCAGTTTCACAGCCGGGTATGCGGTGCATTTCTTGCCCTACAAAACATGTTTCATGGAATGGAATGTTGGTCTCTATGAACTAAATGCACAGTGAGTAAACAAAAACGAAATATGAACAGGCAGATTCCAAATATTACACACCAAGTGAGTTGGGAATGAAGTCTCACTTGGTAAAGCATGTCTTCATGGCATGCGCCAAGGGTGCCTAGGTTGTAGGATCGATATTTTGTTATCGAAATCTAGGCTGAAGCTCAAAGAATGTTCAATGCTATTTTCAACCTAATAAGACCGAAAGCTAGAAATGGCATCTATGCAACTATACTAACCAAATTGAAATGCAGATGCTTAGAGCCTGTCCTCGTATTCATTTATTTGAGATTGATCTTTTAATGTAAATGAATAGACAATATTCGATTCTTCACAAATGGTCACGGCTTTGTTTGGAGGGGCAATACCACTTAAAGATGATCAACATGAGTTTCAGAAGCTACGCAGGCCTAGCAAAACAAGTAGCAATTTACATAATATCAAGCATGAGTTTTCCATTGAAAAATACTTTTAAGAGCAAACACACATCATTCGAAATAACTTCTTCGTGAGCATGAAGAAGAGAAGGCGCAAAAGCGAATAATCAATATACTCCAAAGAGCAGCCAAAAGTAAGTAAAAGTTACCTTCAAAACATTGGCAGCGGATAAAATCTGTTGTCCGTGGCAGATGGATGCTACTGGTTTCTTGGATTCCATAAAATCCTTTGCTAATTCAAGAACCTTATCATTTAGCGCCAAATATTCGGGAGCACGACCCCCAGGTATCACCAGTCCATCATAGCTTGAGGGATTCACACTATCGAAATCTGCATTTAAGGTAAAGTTGTGGCCTGGCTTCTCACTGTAGGTTTGATCACCCTCGAAATCATGAACAGCCGTAGGGCAGGTGTCACCTGCTTTCTTCCCGGGGCAAATAGCATCAACATGACAGTCAAGGGCTTGAAGAGACTGAAATGGGACCATCACCTCATAATCTTCCATGAAGTCCTGCTCCACAACAGCAAAAGAATAACTCATCAAAACGTAAAACGTGGCATCAAATAGAACTAACTATTGCCAGGGCAAACATTATGAAAAACAGGTATACATAACAAATGAACTAACCTATTTTAGGATATAGAAGAGATCCCAAAAATACACCACTTTTATAAGCTACAACATATATTAATTTGGTGAACGAATTTATGCATAGAAACATAGAAAAGAATCATAATTCATCTTCCCAAAATAAAATTTAAAAAAATAAAAAATCATTTTCTTCTGTCACAATATGCAGACTATCTCAGTTTTTGTGCTTCAATAGTCCACCATCTATCCACCGCCCAATCTGAAGAGAAATGATCTGCTTTTCTTTGTCGGTTAAACATAGATTTATTACCTTCCCTTGAATAGCTGCATGAAACTCAAACTGCAGTCTGCAGGCATCCACTATGTGGTAAACTACCATCTATTAAGGGTCCAAACTGCAGCCGAATGGTTTTTGATTACTAGTTTGCCAGGAATCATGAACTCCCAGGCTTCCGGCACATCACGCAATACACATGTATTTCATTAACGTAAACAACCTAGCTAACTCTAAGCTAAAAAAGAACAAATGAGCAATGATACACAGTAGGAACTTGATGGAGCACTATTTATGTAGAAAACATAAAAATTTAAATTAGGAAAAAAGTGCTTAAGGGGTTAGAAAACCAAAAAAGTACTATATAGTGAAAAGTTGAAGATCATCTTCTTTTTAATTATAAGGTCTTGAAGTGGAAACTAAATCATAAAATACATACCCCACAAAGAAATAGGATTCTTTTTCCAGAACCAGATATCTTGGCTCCAAGTGCCTTGATGAAAAGCCGAATGAACTCAGGATGCCCATCATATGTAGCACCGGTTATCAGGTTTCCATCACTGGTGCAGAAGGCCATGGTATCTGGCTCCACCCAATCGGCACCTGCGGCAATGAGTGCAGGTTTAACAGCTGGATAAGCAGTACATTTTCTTCCTCTAACCACACCAGCTGCGGCTAAGATCAACTGTCCGTGGCAGACAGATGCAATTGGCTTTTTGAAGTCTTCAAATTTTTTTACCAGAGCCACAACGGATTCATTCATTGCAAGATATTCTGGAGCACGTCCTCCTGGTATGACCAGGCCATCATATTTGGTAGAATCTACCTCATCGAAAGTCGCATTAAGAGCAAAATTATGTCCCCGAGACTCAGAATAGGTCTGCATCCATTTGGCTATCAAGATCAAAGCAGGTTCAACAGGTAATAGAGTAAACTCAACTATATCACACAAGCATTTAAGGAAAGAAACAAACAGCACTTATCCGACACTATTGCTAGCCGCTGAAACTTGATCAAGAGCAAAAGGAATCATAAGGTTGATTTAGAACAGTACAAAGAGTGGAAATTTTTTTTAAATGGAAGATATTGATTGATATTCAGTGCTTAGCATTCTATGTTAAAGCAATCCATCCAATCAAGATTTTCTTAACAACTACATATGTGACAGACCAACCAATAAGAAACCCCTATTCATCACTATACCTGCCAATGGAAGAGTACCTTACATTTAAAGGGCAAAAACTCAGATTAAAAGGCACTAGGAGTAGTTGTTCAATCCAGAGCAAACAACATCAAGATATCACGTACTTAAATACCTCCCAAACTTGACAAATCTTATCTCTTTCATTGTGATCCACAGATTCAAACAACTTTAGCCCACGAAATAAACTACCACTGGGTTCCAACAATGACAAACCACTCAAAAAAAGGAGAAAATTGATTAACCACAAAGGCAACACAGCAGCAACTTATAAAGCATCAAATAGACCCAAATCAGATGAAAAACAATAAAAATAACAACTACAGCAAGACTCCAACTTCCAAGAACAATCAAAGAAATCACGCGCACAAAACATCAATCAATTCACAATAAACACAACATTAATCCACAAAAAACCTGATGCCCGAGAGAATCATGGATTGCAGTGCGACAAATATCGCCCGATTTCTTTCCGGGACATACAGCATCAACAGACAGCCCATATGCTAGCAACGCTTGAAATGGAACCATCACCTGAAAACGCAACCATCAACCCATTGAGAGCAATCCCACACAGAGAATTAGTCCAACAGTTGGAATAAAGATACTGACCTCGTAATCTTCGACATAGTCGCCGCACAACAAGAGGACCCTTTTCTGCCCAGCCATTTTTGGTTGTCAAGATTAAGTTTTGGGATTAATCCTGTCAGCTTTCACGGCGAAACAATTGATTTGGGCTTTTTTTTTTATGTCACGATTTGTGAGTAATGCTAGTTACGAGGTTAACTGTGCACACACATCCACACACTTGAGCTGGAAGCTGTGCTAGAATGATCTTCAAGATATTATCTTCTAGTATTTTATTTTGGAAATGGAAATTAGTGTTATTAATTTTATCTATACAAAATCTGGACACCACGATTTATTTATTTATTTTTTGAGGTTAAAATTTGTAAAATTATATTAAAGATCCTTAATGGCTAGCAAAGATAACCAGTTCCGAAATAGTTGGTTCAAATGGCAATATTATTATAAAAAGTTTCGAAACGGGTTAAATAGTACGCGACGCAGTTGACCTCACAAAAATAATGTAAGTATCTACTAGTGAAAGGCTCTCTAAATTTTCGGAGGGTATTCACCAAATATTTCAAAGAGAATGTCGAAGCTTCTTCTCTCTACAGGTCATTTAATTTTGAATCTTAGCGAGATTTGAATTGGTAAAGATATAAATCTACTAATATATTAAAAGAAAATAGTCTCAATAACTTTTACGCCCATTTAATAACTATTCAATACTATTTATATTTAATTTTGTTTATTTAATGTATGAAAAACATTTACGCATTTAATATTACCATTCATATTATGGCAATAATTTTACTTATTTTATTTTTTAAAAAAATAATATAATCACTCATATAATTATATTTTTAGTTTTATTTTGTATTATTTTAGTTAATCAACCGTAGTGCATATTTTTATAATCGCTCAATAATATAAAAAAATTATTTATTTAAAATATATATATACAAGTTTTGAATTTTGTTAATCTCATATTTCCTTGATCATGTTTTTATACAATACGTATAAATATTATTGAAAACTTGAATTAAAACTGAAATGAGGAAACATGTGTACAAGCTAGGATTAATGTTGGTTATTCCGTGCAGTGCACGGGTAAACTATAAGTTATATATATATATATATATATATATATATATATTATATATATATATATATAACTGTAAATTGTATATTATAGTAAAAATTGTAAATTATATATTTAGAAAATAATATGATGTGATTGTTATGATAATTTTTTATGTGTAGAATCCTTAAAGAAGTTACCACATAGGCTAGATGATGTTAATGGTTCAAGGTGATTGGAAGATGGATAATTCTAATTTCTAAATACAATTATAATTTTGTTAAATATAATTCCTTTAAAGCATAAATTTTTTTTAATTAATATATTATTATAATTTTATTCTTGTAGCAAAATATGTGTGTGCGCTAATTTTTGGTGTGGAGATGAGGAGAACCATAAACGAACGCACTGAACAAAATAGAACAGTGTTTGTCAACCGAAATAAAGAGAGGTCTTAACTTTAGAGAAACATGCAGCAATAATAAAGCTATGCCCACAAAGCAGATTTGGAGAATGTTCAACAATCCCTAATCTTTTGTTGCACAAGTCTTCAAAGCTTAATACTTCAGAAATTGTAATATTATAGAGGCCAAAGTTTACTCTTCTGCTTCTTATGTTTGGAGATCTCTGGCGTGGAGCAGAACACTGCTTCATAAAGGATTGAGATGACAGGTGCGGTATTGACAAAGTATTATATATAGTTTTTCATGAAACTTGAATTCCAACAGTCTTAGGTGGAGTTCTTACACAGCCTATGATGAATTGAGAGAATGTCCTAGGGGCAAATTTATATAGCACAACAGGAGAATGAGATAGAAACCAACTTGAGTCGTTCTACTAGCCCTATGAGAATAATATTATTGTTTGTTTGAATAAAGAAAATAGAAGAAGTTGGATTTATGAGGAGAAAGGACATTATTCAGTTAAAATCTGGATATTTAGTGTAGGTTGGGTATTATGAACCACCACAGAATACTACAGAACGTGACAAGGAATTTTGGAAATCTATGGTGTGGTTTTGCAACTTACCACCGAAAATCAAGATTTTTATGTGAAGAGCTCTCAAATATTATATTCCCGTTGAAGCAAACTTGTTAAGGCACCATGTGACAACAAATGTCATTTGTCAGCAACGTGCACTACATAAGACAATCACTAAGCATTGTCTGATTTACTGCAATATGATCGAGGACGCATGGAAGAGAAGCAGATTTTGGGCAACACTTAGAGAATTGAAGCACGAGGGTTTTAAGTTTTAACACAATGAGCGAACAACTGTACAACAAACTCTCATGTATGGAATATGAGATTTAGGTTATTATGCTTTGGAAAAATTGGACATTCATTTGTAAACATAGACATGAAGAGAGAGGAGATCATAAACCCGTCTACGAATAACAAGCAGAGATATTATGGAATATATTTTAAGAGGCTCGAGAATGCAAGAACAACATATTCCCTAGAATACATCCACGAGAGCATCATTGGCATGCACCAAAATAAAGTACTTTCCATGTTGATGTTGATGTTGTGTTCAATGAAGAGAGGAATCAATTCGGAGTTGTCATAATCAGGGGCTGGGAACGGCAAATTGTGGCAATGTTGGCTCAACTAATTGCACACCCAGGTTGTTGTTCGTGTGGAGAAGTTACTGCCATTTTGCGTGGAGCAGATGTTTTACCTAATCACAGTTCACACAAATTCCTTCATTGCAATGAGAGCCATGATGAATCTACATGAGGATGATGAGTTGATATCAAGAGACTTCTACGGTGATGCTCAAATGGCTCAAAAAAATTGTGATTTATTTATTTTTCATACTTTTAGAAGTGCTATTATGACAATCCATCATGTAGGGCAGTTTACGACTCAATCTCTATCTCATAAGTTTTCTGGTTGATTCATGTAGCTAACCATAACGATGCTTAATTTTCTTAAAAAAGAAACTGTAAAATATATATTTAGAAAATAATATGATATGATTGTTAATGATAATTTTTAAAATTTTAATGTGAAAATCGATTAATTTGGGAGATGAATCTTGATTGTTTGGGGCAATTTGGTAGACCAGGCCAATATAATATCAAAGCCTTATTTCATTTCAACCCACCACACCACCCTCTCTAAAAATTCTAATTTAGGGCACGTAACCACCTTTTATCGACCGGCAAAACAAACGGAACGACGACGTAATGGACCTCCCGCCGCCTCAGAAACGTCTCCGCTCCGACTCCCCTCCACTACCTTCTGCCGCCTCCATCGACCTCTCCCTCCTTGAAGCCCTCGAGAAATCGCAGCAGAACGCCATCGAAACGCTCGACCTCAAAACCCTAAAGAAGCTGGCCCTCTCCTTGGAGCGCCGCCTCAACGCCAACACTGCCGCCCGCCTCAAGTACCCGGACAACCCCGAGAAGTTTGCCGACTCCGAGCTCGAGCTCCACGACGAGCTCCAGAAACTCAAAATACTCGCCGGCGCGCCTGAGCTTTACCCCGATCTCGTCAGCCTCGGCACTGTCAATTCCATCACCGGACTTCTCAACCACGACAACACAGATATTGCCATTGATGCGGTCACGCTTCTGCAGGACCTCACTGATGCCGATGTTGTCGAGGACAACGATGAGTCGGCGCAGGTGCTCGTCGACGCGCTGGTTGAGAATAATGCGGTGGAATTGCTGGTCCAGAATTTAGCGCGGTTGAATGACTCCGACCCCGATGAGTCGGCCGCGATTTACAACACTTTGTCGACTGTTGAGAATCTTATTGAGGTGAAACCTGCTGTGTCCGAGCTTGTGTGCGAGAAGACGAAGTTGCTGAAGTGGCTTCAGACTCGGATTAAGATACGCGAGTTCGATAGTAACAAGCAGTATGCCTCTGAGATTCTGGCGATACTGCTGCAGAATAGTGCTGCGAATCAGAAGAGGTTCGGTCAGATGAATGGCGTCGACACTTTGCTGCAGGCTGTAGCAATGTACAAGTCGAAGGACCCGAAGACGGGTGATGAAGAAGAGATGGTGGAGAATTTGTTTGACTGTTTGTGCTGTGTGCTGATGCCTTTGGAGAATAAGGAGAGGTTCGTGAAGGCGGAAGGCGTCGAGTTGATGATTATTATAATGAATCAGAAGAAACTGTGTTATGGGTCTGCCATCAGAGCTCTGGATTTTGCAATGACGAACTATCCGCCTGCCTGCGAACGGTTTATTGATGTGATGGGGTTAAAGACTGCTTTCCCTGCTTTTATGGGTAAGGCAAGTTCAGTCCCCTTATTCTCCTAAGATGCGTTTAGTGAGGCTAATTGAAAGTTTTGTGCTTTCTTTGATGGATCACTTAGTGATTTATTTTGGTTTGATTTGCCTTTTTTGGGGGGGTTGAATTTTTAGTTAATCAGTACTCAATTGATTGACAGTAATATAGTTGTAGATGCATACAACTTGAATACACCATTATATATGCATGCTATCTACCTTTGCGTCTAATTTTTTTACATTTTTTGTCGGTTAGGTACCTCTCAGCAAGAAGAATAAGAAAAAACGCTCCAAGGAAGAACTGGAAGAACGCCTCATATCGCTAATTGCATCACTATTTGGTAAGAAGGCAAGTCCCATTTGGTTTATGTTTTTATCTATTTCCTTGATATGATGAAGTCTATGGTGGTATACATATTAGGATGTTTGGAATTCATTTGGCTATTTTTTTAAATTTCTGACCTTTTAATCCTTATGGAATTACGTTATGTTGAATGAACTCAGTTGGTATGGCTTGGGTATATTCATTGCCATGCCCCTAATTGTAAAGAGGTGCCCACATGTTGGAAGTTATGATGTCATATTTCTTCTGTTCCTTTGATATGCTCGTATTTGGTTTGGATGCCCTATTACTGTTTTCATTAGGGGTTGATGCTCAGCATGTCCTTCAATCATAGTTGAATGGTGTTCTTTTTTTTCTTTTTTTCTTTTTTTAAGTTGTTATGTAGTAATGTGCATTCTTCTTGCTGAAACATAATTCCTTGCGACATGTTTATCATTTTTTATTTCCATAATAATATGGCAATTCTTATAATTTTCCAGGTGGAATCTTGAGGGGTTCTAGAAGGGAAAGATTGTTAAGTAAATTTGTTGAAAATGAGTGTGAAAAGATAGATCGACTTATGGAACTCTATATGAGGTAATTATTGTCGATGTCTGTCAGTTATATACAAAATGTACACTTGTAATTGGGATATTTGATTATTTTGCATGTTTTAGTGATTCTGATAACTTCTTATTACAATTTTTAGATATTCAGATAGAGTAAAAGCAGAGATTGAACGGCTTAGTCAGCTTGAGCTCGATGATCTTGAGGTTCTTTAATATATATTTTTTTCTTTCCTATCACTATTGCCTTTGCTACAACATAAAAGTAAGTACGTTTTGTGACTTGTGAGTATATATTTATTAGTGATGTTACTGCAGATTGATGAAGACGAGAAATATAATCGGAAGCTTGATTCTGGGCTATATACTCTTCAGGCATCTCTCTCTCTCTCTGCATGTTATTATCTATTTAATTTTCTGCTGGTGATTCTCTTAGTTGATTCATTCTTTCATCTATGCAGTTGATTGCTGTGATTCTGGGTCATCTTTGGACTTCCGAGTAAGTCTGGCCATCTTATACTTCCAATCAATTAGTGGACTGATTTCTGAAGCTGTATTTCTGTGGTCTTTTATTCTTAATTAATGTAGCTGTCTTTTTTTAGGCACCCTCGGATGAGAGCAAGGATTGAACTGCTGTTGAAGCAGCAGAAGCTAACTAAGAATGATGTTAAGAATATTCTTCAGGTATCCTCTCAACTTCTGACCTTAAAATGGCATTAACTTTCCATAATTCCTTTCAGCTTAGCCTTCATTCTTTTTGGACCTCGTGAATAAATTAATCAGCCTTTGCCATTCAGCATAAGATCAAATTTTCTGAATTACCCTTATTTAGCAATAACTATTAATAATAACTCTATTAATTATGTTCAATTTATAAGGGTAAATTTGTAAACACATGCAAAAAACAATACTAAATTTAGATAATAGACCATATAAATGAGACACCCCAAAAAAGAAATATGGACCAAATATGAGTATCTAATTATGCATTCAATAGGTGTTCAAATATAATGTATACTCATATTTCATAGAATAGAATGTGAGGATCATTGCACTTCATTTTGAATCCTACAGAATTTGTCTACTTATTGAGATTATTGGCCATTTTCTTGAGGTCTGATGTTTTCAGAGTAAACATTGAACCTTTAACTATACATCAACCTCAGCATGAGTTTTTCTGGCGTGCTTGCTTCTACTTTCTGAAGTTTGTATCTGTTTAAGCAGACACATAATTTTAAACTCTGATTTTGAGCTATATTTTGTGTGTATTGTATGAATGAATAGGAGTATCATGACAATATTGGCGACCTTGATGGACCAGAAGAGAAAGAAAGGGCTCAGTCAAAGATCTCCAAATTCATAGCCTCCTTATCATAATGGTATGATTTTTGACATATTCTTGAGAGGGAGTTTGTGGATTCTAGCAAACCTTCTTGAGGTTCTGTATTTTGATCTATGTAAGCATATCTGAAACAAACTCTTTCAGCCTACTCATCAATCATCATGAAATGAAGTAAATTGACTTGTGGAGAATGCTATCTCTTGTTTTTTTATTTGAAAAGGGTTTAGCATGTCAAAGCGCCTTTACCATCACCATTATATTCTGGGTTCGAGCTTCCTAGTAACATCTGCATATGTGATTGAGTATGTATTTTTTATCAATTAAATCTATCTATCTATCTATAAATATACTAAATGAGAGTAGTTGCATTTTATTACATTATTGCCACTTTCCCTTTAAAAATTATCAACATCAATTTTATATGCTATAATATATTCAATTATATACATATATATAAAACAATAATGAAAATAAAAAATATTACGTTTGTAACTTTTTAGTTAAATATTAGATCGCTCTAATTTAATATGTTTAGTACTTTGTAATAATATAAATTAAATATATTTTATGGTATAATTTTGTAAATTTAAATTTTATTTTGTAGGCATTGTCTTTTATCCATTTCTTTTTATTTTTATAAACTTGTGTCAATATTTTGGTGTATAATGTATGAAATGATAAATGATATAATATATTAATATATAATATTAATAAACAATATTAAGTTTATTTTAAAAAATATATTGTACATGATTTCATTAATTATATCGTGATATTATAATATAAGATATTATATATTACGTTCGCACATCATACAGGTATAAATCGAATATATAATATAAATTTAACTTCCAAGGAAAAGGGTTTAGCATTTTGATGATCCCAATATTAAATATAATATAAATTTAACTTCCAAGGAAAAGGGTTTAGCATTTTGATGATCCCAATATTAAATAGAACATAATGTTTACTGTTGAGGTTCGATTTATGAAGAAAAAAAATGGAGCTCTTGGAACTTCGTGAAATAATAACAAATAATAACAAGAATTACAATCACAACAACAGAATATTAAAAAGAAAGATACAAGAAATAACAGAGGAATAGCGATTTTATTCGATAATGGCAGTGAATCCGGCAACGTAACAACGTATTTTTAAGTGTGTAAAAAAGATACAAAATCTGGACTCTGCACCTCTATTTATAGGCAACTAAATTTTTGCCTGCGCGATGCGCAGGTATAGATATTTTTATAAATAATTTATTGTAAAGTATATATAGTAAAATATTGAAACTCAATTTATCTTACATTAAAATATAAATTTATCAATCAAGGTAAATATTATGCTTTAAATTACTCAATTAATCAAAATTGATTTATATTTATCACTCTTATTCCTTTCTATAAGCACTTCACCATATTGGTGGATTTATTTAGAAGCTTAGGTGAGTTTAGCCCCTAAATTGATTTTTTAATTTAATAATAAGATGATATGACTTTTTTATGAAATAATTATTTTTACTGGCGAATAATTAATAAAAAAGGAGTTTAGAATGAATAAGAAGAGAGTGTGAGGGGTTGAGATTTGAGAATTAGGAGGCGGCGAAAATTACTTTTATTTGATGTTAATTTTTTTATTTATAAATAATATTTAAATTAGTTTTAGGGTATGAGCTTTTTATATATTTTATTATTATTATTATTATTTTAAGCATCAATTTTTACTTTATTATGTGTTCTTTTGTTATGTAAAATCTCAATGAAATCTTTTAATAAATGTTTATGGAACTGCCACTACTTCACCACTACCACTGCTCTCTTCTATATTCACACAAACGCTTGCATTATAAACAAAGAAACAAAAAAAGTGCATAATGATGCTACAAATAGTGCTCTGTTGTCTATATATACAAGAATATTACCCGTGCGTTGCACGAAAGTATTACATTTTAAGTATTATAAAAAAATATAAGTCCTTTAAACATTACTTATGATAGTATTAAGTTCATGTGTATTTTCAAATAAGTAATATATTTCACACAGTGGCGGGTCCATGATTTTTTTTCCGGGGGAGGTGCATTAGATTTTATCGAACAAAAAAAATACAAAATTGAGTAAAACTGAAAAATATTATGGCTCATTTTCATTTTGAGCCCCTTCATACCCATTTTTCTTTATTTTCGACTGTTTTTTATTTTCCACAACTTCTTGGTAGAAGAAGTTAATTCATAAAATAATTGGATCACGACATTATATATATAAAATTAAAAAAAAATCGGTTGGGGGGTTGGAGCCCCCTCTATCTTCCACGTAGATCCGCTAGTGATTATATATAATAGTTTTGTACATAAAAGTTCTTAATCATATAGTTGTGTAAATTTTGAAAAGATGGGAGGATTAAAATTTTTAATATCAATTTTTTTTATTAAATTGGGCGCAGTTGAATTTTATACTTTGACATCTCGAGATAAATGAATATTTTTCACAACATTTCTATGGACTTAAATTTGATATCATATCTTAAGTTTTTTTCTAGTAACTATTACTTCTAAAAAAATTGTCCACTAAATAATATAAAAAAATATTACTAAACTCGGACTATTACATATTATATTACTATTGATTTAGTTATTATTTCATATTTGTGTATTTAACCTAGGTTAAATAACACATTATTATTTATTAATTAGTATTTAACATTACCGTAATATATTTATTAGTTATATTTAGTTAGTAGTGGACTTTTTTTTGTTATTATATTCATAATTTGTTATTTATTTCAATTTAATATTTAATATTGTGTTGATTATAATATTTTTTGACTTTCATTAAATAATGTATATTTTATTATGTATATTTAGTTTTTCTATTATTAATACTTCTAATATTATATATTTTTATCAAAATGATTGACGGAAGAAAAATTATTGCTAAAAAAAAGGAAAACAAAACTGACACATATTTTAGGTGGGAATAGTTATGAATGACTGCTTTGTTTTAATATATTATATAGATATATTGATAAAATATAATTCAAATTGTATCATATTTGCATGAGATATCTTCATATATTCATGCAATATTCTCTCTTATTTTCTCCTAAAACTCTACCTCTCTCTAATAAACATCATTTTCTGAAGCAAATAATATAGATCTATCATGGTATCAGCCTAACATCAGTCTTTTCTCCTAAAACCCTACCTCTCTCTCGTATTTTCTTCCAACAATCGGTGTCGCCTCCTTTATCTGATCATGACCCAAGATGTTGAACTTATATCCTTCTCTACTCTCATCCATATGATCATGAACAAGCTTTCTTTTTCAAACTATCTTTTTTGGAAAACGCAAATCACCACTCTTCTCTCCAGCCAAAACCTATTTGGTTACATAGACGACACCAAATATATTCCCTCTAATTCACTTTTGTCCACCGATTACTCTGGCACGCCCAAGATCAGTGTCTCCTTAGTATGCTATATCCCAAAAATAAATAAATTAGTTTATTAAACTCTTTAATATAAATAAAAAATAGTACAATGTTAAGCCAATTTAGCTTTGATGTGAAATCAATTATAAAATATTTAGAAATATAAGTGATTCAACAATATTACTCACTCCGTCCTGAGTAAATTTGTCCACATTTCTTGTTTCGTATGTCCCACAATATTAGTTTATTTTTCTAAAAAAACAAAATTCTCATATTCATCAATAAAATATTCATCCCACTACCACTGCATTGGTTATCGTGTCCGGTCAAATGTGGACCATTTGACCGGGACAGAGGGAGTGATATTTACAACATATTGAATAAGTGCTAATAAGACCTTGAAGACCTATTAATATGATTTTTGAGCTAAATTAAATATATCTAAAATCTTCTTTTATTTTCTCTCATTTTTTTTTATTATCAATCGCTTTTCTTAAATCTTGTTCTCAATTTCATTTCTTCTTTCTAACCCCTCTCTTTTATTTATATTATACTTTCATTCACTCTCATTCTCATGCCTACATATTAGCTCTTTTGTCTTCTCACTTTCATATTTCTAAAAAGAATATCTCTTAATAATTATATACTTCTTTAAATAAATTAATATTAATCCTATAAAAATGTTTTACACGAAATTTTTTCTATCAATTAAAACTATATTATAAAAATATCTTAATTGTTATAATAATTTCAATAAGGTCTTGTTATTAGATAGTTATGTATATATAGCTGTCAGTATATTCTAAATTAATATTTCAAAAGTAATTTCTTTTTAATAATTCTAAGTTTTAAATAATCATTGAAATTCTTTAGTATTCTAATAAGAACTTATGAAAAATCATTTTTTATTAGTATATAATAATGAAATCAATATAGCATAAATAATAAATAAAAACTTGATGCATGATTTAGAAATTTTAGGTAGGTTTAGAATTTTATATGCAACTATCAACATCTATATAAATATAAATAGGGTAAATTATTTAATATTAGACACATCTACAAATTTATTCATGAACAATAAGAATATGAGGATGTGATTTAATTTATTACATAAAAAGAATATAATAGAAAAAGTAATGTAACGCCCCCAACTGACCTTCCCAATTTGGGGCCACGTTACATTGATGTTTCAGGTTTTACCAAGCACAGTTCAATAAAAGATAAGCGGAAGTCTTTATCTTAATTTAAAATATAAAAGTATTCAACAAAGTACTTCGAGTCAGGAATTAAATAACAGTATTTAAAAGATACATAATTCAAGGGAAGGAAAGTTCAGAGAGTGTAGCAGCGTGTGTGTAGCGTGATGGTGACATGTATATGAAGATACATGTCACAGGATCTCTTATTTCTGCAAATACAATCATTTATTTCGCCTGCTTACACCCTGCTACTCCCATCCGTGCCGCTAACCTGCACGTTTTAGAAATAACGCGAGGGCTGAGTACTTTCGTACCCAGTGAGAAACATGCCGAAAACATACTTTAGGTAAGGAAACATGCTATGCAACTCACACAGATAGACATGGGGTTTTGTTGAAAAGATCCATGCTATCTAAAACATTTTATTTTAGGTGCTATGTTATTATATCTGTTTTGTTTTGTAACTGGAAGCTGGCCTACTTCCTAGTTACGATGATTCGTAAGGAATGATTTAACATTCAACCTACAATCATCTAAGTGCACTAATCTCGGTTTATTCTTCGAGATCCGATCGTATTGTATTCCTCTTTCACTTTCACATAGGGTTTACGGTCGCACACCATTTCACCCATCATATCTTTCTTTCGGGTTTACGGTCACACACCATTTCACCCATCATATCTTTCTTTCGGCTAATAAGAGTAGCGCATGTACGGAGGGTACATGGTTCTTGTCTTATTAGTGTTATCTCTCTGTTAATAATTTATTAACAGAGGGCAGATATAATAGCATAAAACATGCATAGCAGTCTCAGTTTAAATCAAAACATTTTAACACATTTTGAAAAGAAAAGCACACGTTTGATTTTATACTGAAATAGTTTCCCACCTCGTTGTCAGTTTAGGCTAGATGTCTCTTGCTAGAATGAGCTCGCACAATCCTTGCTTTCAATCTCCTACAATCAAATAGGGTTCTCGAGTCAATACGATGTATCTAGGACAATAGTATCCTACTCAATAATAATCGAGACCCAAAAGGATTAAGGTTGGACAAGAGTTAGAAAATAGAATTCTTGTTCAAACCTCTGTATCGGCCGATTTTATTTCATATCGGTCGATATGGCTGTATCGATCGATATCATTTTATTTCGGTCGACAGGACTGTATCGACCGATATGCCTTTATCTCGGTCGATACTCCTGTGTCGACCGATATGCCTTCATGTCGGCCGATATGCTTGAGTCGACTGATTTGCCTTCATGTCGGCCGAGGCACCTATATCGACCGATTTAGGTTCATATCGGTCGATACACTTGTGTCGACCGATATGGCCTCTATTTCGGCCGATACGGGCTGTCTTCTCCGGCAGTTCGCACGGCGAACCTGCAACTCGCCGTTTTGGCCTCTCCGGCGGACCGATGACACATGCAAATACATATTCCGACTCCTCTAACCCCTAGGAACAAGAATCTACCCTTGAAATACGGAAATAAGACGAAAAACGAAGACGTGAAATACCTCGCCGGAGCTCCTCCGTTCACGGCGGCGGTTGCGATTTCCGGCGTCCAAACCAAGCTTTCTCAACGTGCGAAGACTCCCTACAACCTCAGGAACACGATTCAATTGTCAAAACATCGAAACTTGGCCGGAATCTAGAGATTGAAATGAAGGAAATCAGATTTTCGCACAAGAAACCCACCTCACTTCAAACGGCGATATCTTCCCCGTTTCTCGTCCTCTCGGAACCCACGAGTAGTCCAATCGAAGCTCTTGACGAAGGCTACGAAATGGTGATGGTCGCTCGTCGGTTAGTTTCCGGAATCAGCCGGAGAATGGCCGGAAAAAGGCTGACGGGTTTGGGTTTATTCTGAAAAATGGAACAGCTCTTCCTCTCACTTCCTTTCTCTCTCTAGTTCATAACATAAGGTAAAAAGTTTATGTTATAATTCTGCCTTCTATTTATACCCCTTGTATAATTACAATTCCTCCACATATAATATATGTGTAATTATACATATATGCCACATTATACATGTATCCATGTATATTCATTTCTAATTAATTCCACCTTATTTCTCCAAAATCCATAAATCATGTTATTTTTCCACAATAATACACCCAATAATTCTTGACATTTTCATCAAGATCATAGAGTAATTAAGTTCAATTACAACATTTGATTCTCCAATTCCATTCACATAGTCTCAATTGCTCTTCAATTAAATAGAATCCTTCTATATTAAACATATGAATCCTTACAAAAGCTTAATTAAGCTTGGGGTGTTACAAGTAAAACCTCCTTTAATTCATGCTTCTTGAACTCCAAAGGAGCACAAATTGATCTTCTTCATCTTTATTGGTAGTGGATTTCGTGCAAGAGTTGGTGTGGTGAAATATCTTCGTCTTCATTGATAGTGGATGTCGTGCAAGAGTTGATATGAAGAAAAATTTAGCTACAATCTTAAATTAGTAAAAAAAAAAAACCAAATAACATAAATTATATAAAAAAATAAAGAATTACATCAACACAAACAAATATCACAGTTAAACTATATGAGAACACAACTCTAACAAAAACAAAAAAATGAGAATGGTTGGCTATTTGTGCTAGATTTGATGAGTATTTATACTAATTATGAAATAAAAAAAACTTTAATGAATTAATCACTAATTAAGTGGTATCTTTAATTATGAATTACATATATTAAATGTTTTTAACATTGATTTATATGTTTTTAACAAAGAAACTTGACAAATGGGTTAATTCAACAAATTATACATAAAATTTTAAATAATTAATGTATATTATCAAATTAGACGTTACATATCAAACTTGCCATACATAATTTATGCATATTATTAGACGTATTAATTATGTTAATTAATTTTTAGTATATTGTTATAAAAACTTATTGGTGAAAAATTGGTTTAGTAAATTTTAATACTATAACTCTTTTAATAATTTTTTTATGAGTGGAAAAATGAATTTTATATAATTATTTTATGTAAATATAAATACAAATATAATTATATAACATATATTCACATAAATAATTAGTAAATATTAAAAATATTTTATAATTATATATATGAATTATTTATATATCCGAATAAATTTATTAGTCATAATTATTTAAAAATCATAATAATTTCATACTTACCATATTTATCTTTACTTACTTAATATATTGCAAGTTTATTATCAGTAAGTAATTTTGGGGGAATTTTTTTTTTTTTGCTAAGGTTCTTGCCTTCATATATATATATATATAGATATTATACTAATATCTTCAGAAATTTTATTTATACTAGAAAAAATAGATACTCTATCAAATATTATAGAAATGAATAGCATTAAATTATTACAATAGATCTTATTCTACAAAAAACAATATTTCAATAGATAATCTTCTTCATCCTCCAATTTTATTTATAAAAAAAAAAACAAAAATGAATGAATGTGTCAGCAATCATTCAACACACATTTTCCAATAATTAATCAATTAGTATAATGATACATCGGCAGATCGAGAAAATGCACTAATCAATTAAATGGTATTAAGTATATTAAATTTGTGTATGTATATTACTTGTATTGATCTTTCAATAGTACCAAATAATTTCGCTCTAACTAAAAAATTGCACTTTTCCTTTACCAATCATCAATGATAAGTATTAGAATTGTGCTAGAAAAACTAAAACAAAAGGATTACAAAAATACGAAAATATTACACACAAATGAGTAGTGTTGATTAAAAGAAGCACTACATGTCTATTAATCAATATATGGATACAAACTATAAAAATCCTACTATGAATAAATACAATAGCTATTGTACGATTGATCAACAACCATCTTCTATATGACGCTTTGAATCGTAGAACCAAAAACAAAACTTTTAAAGAATGAAAAACAGACTAAAGCGAATTAACTATGATTTGGAATACAAATTTTGAAAACGATGAAATTTTGAGAAAAGATTGTGATGTTTTATACTATCAACTTCAGTCCAATTATGTTAAATTAAAATGATGGCATTATCTTAGCCCAAAATTACGACATAATTTTTGCCCAAAATAATAAATGTATTGAGTTTTTAATATAAATGATATAATTATTGAAAATGGAAGGCAAAATATGTTTTTATTTTATAAGTTGTGAATTTTGTCTTTTAGTATATATAGATATAGATTTATACTTCCTCTGTCCCGCTATATTAATCTCGTTTTTCTGTTCTGTCCCGGCATAATAGTCACATTTCCTTAAATGGTAAAATTTTCACTCATTAATAAATTATTATTTTTCACAACTCTCACAAATATTGATTATCGTTTCCGATTATTATGTGACTAATTAATTGACCGGAACGATGTGAGTAATATATATTCATCATTATTTATAATTTACTATAAAATATATAAATGTATATTATTTTGAATAGATTTAATATGAATGTAAAATATTAAAACTTTATATATAATTATAATTCACCCCGTTAATTATTTTAAGATGAAATAAATATAAAGAATATTTAAAATATAGATTTACTTTATTATTGTTCCTCTTTATATCAATAGAAAAATAATATAAATTAAAAGAATAATTTAGCAAATAAAAAATATAAAGCCTATTATAAACATGTTTATATATTTATGAATATCCAATAAATTTATTATTTTTTAATTATTTAAGACTTAATATATTTGATGTTATTTACCTAATATACTATACTACTATTATTATTTATACATTCTAATATAACAATTAGTAATTACTTACTTACCATATATAATTTAAGTTATTTATCATATTTAATTTTACTTACCTAATACAAGCTGAGTTCATTTTTGGTAATACCTTTTGGGGGGAAAACTTTTAGGTTGAGGTTTTGTTTTTAGGTATATATAGATATGAGGTGAGGAGTCGTCTATCCTAACCCTAGACGGTTACTGCTCGCCGAAAAACCAGGAGCGGCTCTGGGATATTTGGGGTCAGTTAGGGCCTCTAACGGTCGCGCGTCGCCAGGCTTCTAGGGTTTCTTCGTCAGGCTCCTCGACACCGAACCCTTCAGACAGTCAATACCGAGGCATTAAGCGAGTCGGTGGCGATCTTCAGACTTAGACATTTTTCGTCCTTCCATCACACCAGGTGGGCCTGCTGCTTTGGGCTAACCGCCACTTGGGCCGATGTGTTTATTGTGCCTGGCCCCAACATTTACCATAGTATTAGATGGAAAAATAGGGAAATATATCACACTCTTAACAGATTAGGAAATTATATCTCACACTTTATTTCTGTTAGGGATTTTGTTCCATATCGTTGACTCAGCAGTTAAGTACCGCATAGCGCTAATGTGGCAATAATTCACTGCCACATAATTGCAACGTGGCATTTCAGTATTTTTAAATATAGATTTATTTTTTTATATATTTTTTAATTTTATAATTAATGTGTTTTATTTAAATAGTTCATTTTTAATAATAATTTAATAAATTAGATATATAAATAATAATAATAATTTAATTAAAAATCAAAATATTGAGATAAAAATTATCAAATTATCAGAAAAATATTAATTAAGAAAAATATTAATTATTTAAATATATATATATATATATATATATATGCGCGCGTGAATAATTATTATTTTTCTGATAATTTGATAATTAATGTTTTTTTATTTTTTGTCTTTTTCAATATTATATTTATTTTAATTAAATTACTATTACTATTTTTATATATATATTTTTATTAAAGTATTATAAAAAATAAAATATTTAAATAAAATACATTAATTATGAAATAAAAATATTAAAAATAATATAAACATATTATTAAAAAATTAAATTTATATTTTAAAAGCTGAAATGTTGCGTGAAAATTATGTGGCAGTGAGTCATTGCCACACGAACGCCACATGACACTTAACTGCTGAGTCAACGATATGAGACAAAATTCCCTAACAGAAATAATGTATAGGATATAATTCCCTAACAAAAAAAGACTGGGATAAAATTCCGTAATCTGTTAAAGAGTGTGATATATTTTCCTATTTTCTCTTATTAGATCGATAAGAGTTATGATCGATATCGTGGGACTACAAAAGGTTGAGAAACCCATTACAGAAATTTCCGACCCAACCCGAAAATTATCTAATGAAACATGTTCTTAATTCTTTATAAATTAGATTTTTACCCGCGCGATGCATGAATCAAATACGTGATATATTATATTTAATATTAAGATAAATTTAACAACATTATATATTTATATATTTTTTTATAGTTTTTTATAAATAAATCTTAATTTTTATTCATTAATATTATTATAATATGAATTATTTTATATATTAACAGTTTAATGAAAATAAGATAAATACATCAAATTCAAAGCCTACAAAATAAGAAAATTTTAATATTTTTTTAAGAAAATGACAAATGTAAGTTTGCTAGTATTTTTGTTATTACTTGTACTTCTATAATAAATAAATAAAATAAAAAATATTATTGATGTCATAATTTCTTGGCCGGAAAGTGACAAATATATAAATATGTGCAATTATTTTCTTTTAATATATTAATAGATAAAATTTCTTCCTCTACTATATAAATAGGGTAGTTGTAGTATTTATATTTGTGATTTAAAATAAAATAAAAAACAGCAATAATGAAGCAATACATCAAAATATAGCGTCTTTTTCAAAATTCCTTATTTTTCAAGTAATTCATCACATTATGTTCACCTATTCTTTCTTTGTATTTAATTCCTCGAGCCACTTCAAATATTTCATAAATGCAATAAATATTAACAGTGAAATTCATTCAACAGCATAGAATTATATTCCATAAATGCAAATATATGGAATTATCCATCTTAAAGACTCAAACCTGTTGAATTCTTTCCAAGAATAACTTAAGGTAACAAATTCAAAGATTAGCCCTAATTTAGTCAGTCCAACTAAAAAATAAAATAAAATAAAACCAAATCAAGGAGTGGTCAAAATATTCATCAATCCAAAGTCTTGAATCCCAAAAATCTTCCGACAACATCATATAACATGAATTAACCTCAAATTTCGAAAACCTTATTATACTGACCGTTTTCCATTTTCAAATTATGGATCCAGATTCCTCTTTCTCTCTCAAAAATATATACAAGGAGGGGAACAATATATTTGAACAGTAGCAGCTAGCCCTGACATTAATGTTTACTTTCCTACTTGAGAGGGAAAAAGGAAAGCTGATGATAACGGCTATATTTATTGCCCCGCCTCCATCAGAATTTGAAATTTCTGTCTCTTTCTTCAACCCTACAAAAAGTTGCCGTCTTTATTCCTTTGTGGGAGTGTTTTTTCTTGAACACTGCACCCCTTTTCCTATCTTCATTTCTTTTGAATTTCTTTTTTCTTGATTGTGTTTCATTTTTTTGTTTCTTGAATCTGAGCCCATAAAAAAAAAATTTAAAAAATGGGCAGCTGTTTGAGCAAGAAGAAAGTTTCTGCTGCTTCTACGCGGCCGGTTGTGCTTCCCGACCCACCGGAAAAACTCAAACCGGAGATTCAGCCGGAAAGGAAAGAAGAAACTGTAGTTAAGAAAGAGGTTTCGATAATCAAGCATCGGAAAAGCCATGAAATTGAACGGAAGAGATCGGAGGAGGAGGAAGAGGAGAAGGCCGAGATCAAGGAAGTTGAAGAATTCGTCGAAAAGGGTAAGATTGTGAGCTCCGGTAATGGTTTGGATGGCGGCGGAGGAGCGCCGGCGATGACGACTTCAACCTGTACTAAAGAAGAGGTGGACGCCATTCTGATACAATGCGGCCGCCTCAGCCGGAGCTCCTCCACCGGGAAGGCTGCGCTTTCGTCGGAGAAAAGCGGAAGGAAGTACGCCGGATCGAAGAGGAGCTACGACTTCGACGCAGAAAATGGGAAATGCGAAGAAGAAGAAGTAGCGAAGGAGCGGGAGGACCGGCGGAGGGAGCGGCAACGCCAGCCTCAAGGGCGGCGGAGGACGCCCAGTAGGGAGAGAGACCAGGCGGCGCAGCAGCGATCAGGAAGCCGAGAAAGAGGCGGCGGCAGCAGCAGCGGCGGGAGGCGGGTGAGCAGATCTCCCGGCAGAAGATCCGAGTCTCCGATCATCACTCACGGCGGTGCTCATTCCAACTCGTCTGCAGCAAACGCTAGTAGCAGACCGGGGAAGATAGTGTCGGTGCCCGCCACCGTGGCAGTGAACAAGACTACCAATTCCGGCGGCGGAGGAGGTTCAGCTGCAGGAGCAAGAACTGCTGCATCCCCCCGGAAAAGATCTCCGGCGAGATCCAGACCTGCTAATGACAATCCCAACACTCAAAATCCGCCGCAGCCGGCGTCTCTCAGCCGGAGCAATTCTCGGAAAGCAGAGGCCTCGCCTTACCGGAGAAACCCTCTAGCCGAAATCGACACCAACATCATCTCACAGGTGTGTAGTTAAATTCTTGAAAATCAAACAACTCCGAATTCAGTTGTTTTTGGGTTTTTGATGAAACCAAAATCTGTGTGCAGAAACCAAACGCAGACAGCAGAATGAACAGCAAAAACGCAACAAGCAAGAACCAAGACTCTGAAAACCTCAAAACGGCCGTAAGTCGATCGTCACGCCTCGATATCGACCCCGAAACCGTGTCTAATCCGAATCCGAATACATCCTACACCGCACTGCTGCTAGAAGACATCAATAACTTCCACCAGAAAAACACTCCACCTTCTGCATTTTCTCTCCCACCCAGTGTCACTAAAGCATGCTCAATCCTTGAAGCAGTTGCTGACCTCAACTCCAGCATCGGCTCCAACCTCTCCACTACTGACCTCCCACAAATCCCTAATCTCATCAACAAGGCCTCCTCGATCAGGAAGGGGAGGCAGGAACTCAGGGACCCTATTTTGGAATCTGAGGTGGTTGTTAGTGATGATCTAATGCAGCCTAGCTTCCACAAATACGTGACGGTGAGGAGGGGCGCGGCGGCTGGAGAGGAGGATGAGGAGTTGGGAGAGCAAGAATCTTCAGGGAGCAACAGCTTTGCTGGTGGAAGCCTGCAGCAGTGGACGTCTTCTTCTTGCTGGGAGCCGAATTCGGCCGAGTCCACTGACCGTTGTTCGAGACAGATTAGTAGGCAAGCTGCCGCATCAGATGAGGGTGGCAAGAGGATTAGTGCTGCCAAGAAGAGGAGTGCTGATAGTCAACAGAGTGGAGTTGGTAGGGGAAGAGCTGCAAGTCGAGTTTCACATTTGGCTCCTGCTGCGGTAGCTTCGACATGAATATGGTTGCATTTGAAGATTCGGAAACCTCTCTTACCTGCTTTTGTTATTGATACAGTTTGATTTTCAGTTGTAGAAATTTCATCTGTGGTTGCTAACTTTGGCAACCGTTGCTGCATTCCATGTTAAAACTACTTTCTTCAATATCATTTGTTTTTCTTGCCAAGGAGAGAGAGAGAGAGATTAGTATATAACACAAGTTGATTGAACCCAAAAATAAGAAATGACTGAAAAAAAGAAGATAATAATCAAACATATATTTACATGAACAGAGTGCTGAAATGTTTAAGTCTAGACGTAGGCGCTATGAATATATGTGTAGACCTATAATATGTTGGTAAACAATCCAGATGAAGCAGCATTGACCTACTATTTGGTGAGCTAGCATCATAATCAATACAGATATGCAAATCTCACCTTGTATCATTTGTATTTGAACATTCTCTGTCTAGTATTCACTCATCTTGTGATCTTGGCTGCAATGTAGACCTATCCAGCCAGAAATGAAGCTGGCTTTCAGCCTCCTGTTGGTTCACCGGTGCACTAGAAACCATACATAGCTAACACTATCATTCGGCTTCACTTTTGTAGTTAACCATGTATATTGCTGCAACAGTTACCAGTGCTCCAACCAGTTGCAGTGGTGTGAAAGTTTCACCAAGATATATGAAACTGCATTTGAGATATTTTATACTCAATGTCTAGAACACAGTTGATTCGTATTTAGGGTTGGCGATAGATTTCTTACCCAAAAACTGATGCAAACATTGGAGTTAAAAACGTCAGAGAGCTGAGCTTCGTCAAGCTACCTGAATTGCATAACAAGAGGCCCAGTCAAGTCCAAAGGTAAAAGATTACAGTATGTAAGAGCCAGAAAGAATAAAAACCCCAAGGATTACCTCTTGTAGCATTGTAGAAGTAGAGACCATAGCTGATGGCACTGCCAAAAATGGAGGTATAAAGAAGTGCCAAAGCATCAGTTGTGGTAAGCTCATGAAAACTTGAGAGAGCAGGGTCATGATTGAGGATGGAGATTGCCACAAGAGGAAGACCACCGATAACCATGTGCTGCCATGAGATTTACTTCAGCCAAACTATTATATTTTCAGAATGATGCAAATTTCTCAATTCGACGGTATGTAACATCTGTTCTCAGTAAATTACAAACAATATCTTAGCAACTCCTACTTTGAGGTTCAGAAACTGTTTAAGGATACACGCCTCATATTCAAGTGAGCCCTCCAGACAGGTCTAAATTCTACCATAAAATTTGGTACTATAAATTTTGGGACCTCACACGGGGGGTTACCATATAACAACAATCATTTTCAGGTACAGGAAGTTGCTGCAAACTTTATATACTACAGTCAAATGTCTTTAGCATCAGTAAATGATGCAATAAGCAAAGGCATGTGACGATGAGAAAATCCAATGTTGATCATATAAGACAGTAAAATTTACCCATCCAGTAGCCATAACAGGATCCGAGTATTTGGAGACCCAGCGGACCATCACAGTACCAATTGCCATACTCTGCGCAGCAAGAAACATCCACCACTCCCCACTTCCCCACAGAGAAAAGTTACTAGCATCTAAAGCAAGAGCTGGTACCTGCAGATTAGGTGCAGCATTTGGAGATCAGACCACCTGCAATTGTGATTTTGCAGTATTTTAGCTGAGATTAAAATCAGAGGGGCTTTTTACAAAGGACTTCAAGAGTTTTCTTTTGTGCAAGCACAGGCGGTGAAGATTATGTACAGCGTGACTTAGCTCACAGGTCATGGAAAGGTTCATTTTGTCAATTCTTCAATATATGGTGGTTGTATTGGAATTATACGTGAACAATGAGCAAATCAAAACAACTTTATTATACTGTGCAAAAGAGGTTGTCCAGAAGATATTAGACAGGCATCCAGATAGAGTGACACTGAAATTGCAGAACATCTGATGTTCTCAAGGAAACTTTAACTGGTTTCATGTGCACAATTAAAGTGAAAATCTTCTTTCACATGGATGTTATTGAAGCCACGAATAAGAAAAGTTTAACCCATCATTGCTAATAGACTACATGATTGAGCAGAGCTATATTTTCCAAACAGAAGATATAAGAATTCTAGAATCTAGAAACTTTGAACATTATTACCTCAAGAAGTAAGAGTCCAACAACACCAAGCACTAGTCCAGCAGCTCCAACGTATCCTATTGACTCTCCAAATAATAAGGATGCTAGAATAGCCACAGTTAGAGGTTGGGAATCAATTATTACCTGTGATAAATTGGCTAATACCTTGTCAAGGTAAAAAATAGAAGGTCGATTGCATTGACACTTTGACAGTAAGAATACAGAGTCTCTAGTGAGGTAGTGCCCACATATACATCTACAGAGAAACATCCCATTTTGGCTAGAAGTGTACATATATACATCTGTAGAGAAACGTCCTATTATGGCTACATAAGCACATATATACATCTATAGAGAAAAGTTTCAGTATGGCTACAAATGCACATGTCTTACATCAGTATTCACAAAGTCACAACAATTAGTTTGACTTTCACCTGATGAGGAAAAGCAACAGACTTACAGGGCATTAAACTTAAAAGCTCTTCGAAACAGCACATGCAATAGTTTAGAGCTTAAAAGCTCCTTCAGAATGTCTTACAACCTTTAAAATAAAGTTCTCTATGATCCCGTAATAAGATTTTATTAGTTTATAAGCTGTTTTTAGAAAAATAAGAGGATGCCAACTTTTATTGAGAATATTTTATTTTGAAAAATCTCCTACAATTTTACCTATCATTATAATATTGTAATTCAAGAAAGATGAATGTAAGTTTTGAAGCCCTGATGGCATCCAATAAACGTTCTTTATCTGAATGGACTCGACCATTTGAAAGACGGAATGACTTTTCTACATGTATAAACTAAAATGGCAAAAACTGATCCAAAAAATTAACATACACTGCCCAAGCCAGCCGTCGTCCTCTCCAATCCTTCAGCAAGAAAACCCTGCAGAACATCAGTCCAAAATAAGGATGCAAAAAAACAATCAATCACAGTTTATGGATAGTATACATACTAAATAAGGACCTGGAAGCAGGTAGCATCAACGAGAGCAAAAACTGAGATGGACAGCCAAGCATTAAATCCAGAAGGCAAACTCCGGCCTCTCGAAGCAGCAAAACCGACCAGCATAAGGCCGGCTGGAATTAGCCTAAACGCCGCCACCACAAAAGGCCCAGTTTTGGGAAGAACTTCCTTCATTGCCACCATGGCCGTGCCCCAGAAGAAGAATGGAGACACCAGAAGTCCCAATTCCAACGCTGCGCCCGCCAATTGAACTAAATCCGACGCTGTGTCTCTCGTTTCCCCTCTCACCTGCTCATTTATTTCCGAAAACTCATCGCGAGGATTGACCACACATTCAACATCAAGCCCGGTGCCTATGCAGTCGATCTCATCGGACGGCGGCGAGGAACCAACTTTGATCTCCGATTCTGTCGCCTTGCTCTGAACTAATCGATTCCTTAATATCCTAATCGACTGCAATTGCGATGAGGCGTTCCGCTTCCGGAGAGTATTAGTAGTGAAACTGCTTCGAGTTGTCGCAGCGGCGTAAATGGCGGGAAACAGCACCGCCGGAGTGGTGGCGGTGTAGGAGGAGCCGCAGCAGAAATTCCACGCCATTTTGCTCGATATTGCAGAGTTTTTTTCATAGATTCAAACCCATATTTCCATTGATTATGTGTGGTGATAAAGCGCCCACAGTTGAGTGAGCAACAGAAACATGCAACTGTCGAATAATATATAGTTTAATGGAAAATATATTTTGACGTTTATATATTTTATTTGAGATATTAATATATGATTAAGTGGATTTCAAAAATATCATAATATAGTTAATGAAGTGTGTGAGGAGTATACCACCATATAATAATTAATATTAGGGGCTATCGATTTTGTAGGGAAAAAATGAGAATTTTATATAGTATCAAAATCGGCCTGATATCCTCATTTAGTTTCCCAACTAGAAAAACATAATTTATTGGTAAAAAAATATAATTTACTAAAAAATATTATTATAAAATACTTTATTTATTGAATAAAAATATAGTACTTCCTCCGTCAAGTAGTCCCTTTTCTTTTCGGCACAGAGATTAAGAGTTGTGAGTGTAGTGGAATTAATATTTTATTAGTGAATGTGAAAAGGTTTGTCATTTTAGGAAAGTGGGACTACTTCAACGGGACAGAGGTAGTATTATTTACTGAAAATTCGATTAAAAATATATGAATAATTTTAGATAGATCTCGTATAAAGAAAGAAATTGTGCATTCATTTTATACAAGTTTTTGCTATTTATTTTATGAGCCAAGTAGAACATATAGATTCTCATCATAGAAATACTACCTTCGTCCCGATTTACTTGTCATCTTGGGATTTAACACAATAATCAATGCGAGTATAAATAAAGAAAATTAATACTTTATTAGTGAATGAATATTAACTTTCTATTTTAGGTAAGATAATAATAATTAAATGAGACGAACGAAAAATGAAAAAAAATAAAATTTTGAAGTGGAACTAAGAGAGGGAGGGAATAAAAGATTTGATCAATTTATATAATCTAATCAATTAACATAAGAATCGAACCACTGGTGGAGCCACATGTACCCTACGTGCTTCAACCCCTCAAACCGAATTCATTTTTTTTAATATTGAGATAATTTAATTTTTTTTATAATATACTCCCTCTGTCCTATGAAATTAATCTCATTTTACATTTTCTGTTTGTCTCATATAACAGTCTCATTACTAAAAACAGAAAAGTAATTTACTCATACTAATAAATTATTAATCTCCTTTATCTCTATCTTCTTGGTTATTGTTTGAAACTAAATGAAACTAATTATATGAGACAGATGGAGTAATTCTCTACAAGATTAAAAAGGGGATTAAGATGAAGAGGGGAAGTCCTCACTAGATGAGATTTTATATGTGATAAGAGTTTATGGGTTCAAGATTTCTTGATGTAGACATTAAATATTCACGGTCAATTAAAATACGCCATGTGGACTTTAAATCAATTTATTTATATTTTATGAATTTATTTAAATTAAATAAATAAAAAATGATACTCATTTAACATGCGGGTGCTCTCGTCAAATAAGAAGTCGACACGTATCAAGCTCACCAAATATTTGACGTACATGATCACAACTCGACAGACCAATAAGATCGTGCCACCTAAGCTCTAAATCTCCAACTTTTGCCAATAAAGACAAGGCATAAATAGAGTGAAAAATCATAACTCGGAGGGGCATAACTTGAAGAGCTCAATGTTCGAAGAAGGAATTCTCTCAACTTTCACTACGCATCTTCGAAGATTCAAGACGTTCTTCATCAATTCAAAGGTGTTCTTCGTCAAAATCCACATCAAGTCTAGCATTAGATTCAGAATCAGGTCTTTGATCCCCGAATAATGTTATCAAACCATCAAATTCTTGGAAAGGAAGATCGAAGATCAAACGAAAAAAATACTTAAGATCGATATCTCCAAAAAACATCATCAAATACGGCGTTTGATTTGGAAATAAGGTGCAAACCCTCTAAATTAACGTTATAAATAAGGATTGTAACAACCCAAAACCTATAATAAATTATAAGTAAAATACATGTATAATATTATATAAAATAAAAAGTTTCAGCCACAAGTAATATATTAAAATACTATTCAAAATATAAGGCTCAAAAGAGAACACATATAAAATGACATGTTGAATTTACAACCACATAAGTATAATTTACTATATATAGTATATTACTAAAAATAGCAAAGACATGACTAAGAAAAGCGAAAAAGAAGGCTACTTTTATAGGTGGCAAACCTATGCATTGAGTTGGCAAAAACCCATGAAACTACACCATCAAGAAAGCAAGTTTATACTAGTGAATAATCAAAGCTAGTTGATGAGTAATCAAACCTAGAAACTAGTTTTCCCACACACTATAAATAGAGTATTAAGTCTTTGTTAGAACTCACAAGTTTAAGGTAAAAGTTTGTCTATATACTATATATATTTCCTTTCCACACCACACACATAAACACATGTTGTGCATAGGTTAATTATTTTAGTAAAATATGGTTATTACTTTGTTGTTAGGTACCTTGATATTAGGCAAACCAAGTTCTACCTAATTTCTACCAAAGAATCAAAGAAGGTGGGTTTCTTTATGTGTAAGCGTGTTGTTAAGGTTACGATCATTGTTGCTAATGTGTTATTTGTATTGAAAATGAATGGATCCTTCGGGGTCAAGTTAATGGATCTTCGGATCAAAGTAAAAGGATTCTTTGAAATCATATGCATGAAAGGATCCTTCGGGGTCAAAAGAAAAGGGCTCGCAAGAGTCGGAGCTTTTTAGCTCACAAGTTATGTATTTTCTTGCAAATTCCGTATTTGGTAATTGATTATAACTTCTTACATGAAGTCCACTGAGTTATGCTCATGCCTATTAACTTAAATCTTTCAGAGTGAAGAGTGCGTTAGGGAGAGACTTAATGCCGAGAAGCGGGACCCTCCTCTTTGTTATTTATGTTTTAAAACTTTTATGTTTTGAGTGTTTAAAGCAATAATTTGTCTACAACTTATTTATTATGATTATGTTCCTTTCATTTATTAAGGTGAAGTTATGTTTTATTTAAGTTTCTAAGTTTTTGAGAAATAATAACAATCTCTTTGAGAATATTGAAACATGAAAAAGATGAGGGTGTTATACAGATGTCAATCGAGCTAACCCGTCGGGTTTTAGACCATCAAATAACGTTTCAAGCTAGACTAATTTGACACCGATTGGAACTTAAATTTATATTTTCGAGTTCAGTTCAAACTCGAGTCTGATCATACGCGACTTAATTATGATAAACTCTATTTGGATTATTAATCAATTGATTTTATTTATAACATTTACCAACAAATCACCTACGATTAATCAATTCTCAAAACATATAAGTGATAACTCGTAAAATAAGATTCGCAAAATAATTTCACGCATAAAATTACAAATCGAATAACACCAAATATTCAAATGTAACGTAATGATACTAGTATGTTAAATAAAATAAAAAAAAAGGAAAATAAGTAACATCTGACGGTCCAGATTTGCCGCGTTTATATAAACCTACCACCCCCACCGTCTCACCCTTCCACCACAACTCTTGTCCGCCACTCCGCCGCCGCCTCCTCCTCCTCGAAGCCTTAGAGACTGGTCGTTCTTATCGGAGCTCGGTCTTCCCTATACTACTCCACTGGTTGCCTCTGATAGTACTTCGGTTTCCACTTGAGTTCGATTCTTCAGGTGCTTGAGGTAAAATGTTAATGACCAAACGAGATTTTAGCAAGTTTTCGGTTTGGGTTAGAAAATATGATGTTTGTGTTTTCTTTGCTTTGAGGACTGTGTTGTCGATGGCAATGTCTTTTACTTATTCTTCTGCGAACCTTTGTTTTTTGAAAATATGAGATACATGAACGGCTAGGGTTCCTGATTCGAAATATGGTTCAATTTTCGGTTTTGTTCGTGAAAATGGTTATGGACCGCTTTGGATTCATTCTGATTTTTAAGTATTGGAATTTGAACATTTTCTTTGTGTGGCTGGGAAAGTAAGAGTGGAATTTGTAGTGTTGTGTGTGATAAAAGGTTTTCTGGCCTCAGATACCTCAGTATGAACTTCATTATAGCTTGCTTTTGTTGATTTTGTAGAATGCATATGTACGAGTAGAGGTGGCAATCGTGCGTGTTGGGTCGTTATCGTGTCGTGTCTTATCGTGTCGTGTCATTATCGTGTTTGAGCTTAATGGGTTCGTGTCGTATTCGTGTTTGAGCTTAACAGGTTCGTGTCGTGTTCGTGCTCATTATTATCGTGCGTGTTCGTGTCGTGTTATCGTGTCGTATTCAAGATTTTTACTCCCAAGTGTAAAGCTGACAATTTTATTAAGGTTAATTTTTTTCGTGTCGGGTCGTTTTCGTGTCGTGTCATTATCGTGTTTGAGCTTAACGGGTTCGTGTCGTGTTCGTGTTTGAGCTTAACAGGTTCGTGTCGTGTTCGTGCTCGCTTTTATCGTGCGTGTTCGTGTCGTGTTATCGTGTCGGGTTAGAAATTGCCAGCTCTATGTACGAGTGGAAGGGGAACGATTAATTTTTTTTTGCCATGCATTTGACTAAGATTGGTTTCCAGTTAACTATAGTTTAATCTGCATTGTTGCAGAATTCTGTCAAGGCATAAACATCATTGGCTCGCTTGTTGCTCATTTACTTTGAGGATTAGACAATGGCAACTGAGGCTGGACTCGAAACTCTTGTTGATCGTAAGCCATCTCCTATCCTATTTCAGCATATTATGTATTATCTGAATCATTTTAAATTGAAATAACTTAAGTGAGTACATGCTCAATAGTCATAGGCACTTGATAGCCTACTTTTTCGGATTTGCTGTTGTTTTTGCACCTGGACTTGGCATGTAAACGTAATGAATGTGTACAACTAAAAGTTCTCGAAATCACTAAACCTGTAGAAATTTCACGAAATTGATTCCATGGGTGGATTGAAAATGAATAAAACTATACAAGCTGAAAGTAGATAAAATTACTTGCTTCTTCTTATATACTTAATACCATCTTCATACTCATGCGTCAGAAATCTACCCCAATTACCTTTTAGGATAACCTAGTCTTTATCCACACCAGAATAAATTTCATTAATGGTATAGATTGACAAAGCACCTCAATTTGTAGCTTTGTACTGCTTGTCAAACTATATTCTATAACGAGTTTATAGAATCTTTTGGAGGTGACATGATTGGTAGTGTCAAACACTCTGGTTGTCTATGCTTGTAGCATAATCACAAAAGTTGATAATTTTCCTATTTGTAACAGCTTTCCTTGAACTTTCAGATGTTTTTGACTTGTTCAATTTACGTTTGTTAACAGCTTTTTTATTCTATTTTGTTAATGCAGAAACAATTTCGGTTATCACCAATGATGGACGGAATATTGTGGTGAGCTCTATGTTTGGTTCAAAATATAATAAAATATCATTTTTGGTATATTTACTGAAAATATGATCTTTCATGCAGGGAATTCTGAAAGGTTTCGATCAGGCGACCAATATAATTCTTGATGAGTCTCATGAACGGGTGTATTCCACTAAGGTTTCTTCTCTTTCTAGTATCAATCGTGTGAATATTTGCTAGCCAATTGATATATGTCTACTGATTACTTATATTATTCGAGAGATATAACTATGTTACAAAATTCTACTCATCATAACTTGAATGCTAATCACGCAATAAGTTAAAAAAAATGCTCATAGGTTGCAGCAGAGGAATACTTATGTGTTGCAGTAGTTTACTGCTCTTCTCGCCTACCCTTTTACCTTTTGTTTTTCACCTTCGAATTCCATATTCTGAGTTCATAAATCAGAGAAGTAATTATGCAAGTATTTTATGAGACAATGTCTCACGAAAGAACAATTATTTTGATCCCCAATAATCCCAGAATGAATACATTATAATCTGTTATTGGAGATTTTTGCTAGTTTTAGTTTTTGGTTGATCGATCTTTCTTTACTGTTTGCAGGAAGGCGTGCAGCAACTTGTGTTGGGGCTCTACATCATACGCGGTGACAACATGTATGATACTTCTTTCATATTTTGAATTACCTACAACTTTTTCATTTGATATATGATTGTTATGTTTTCCCCAATACCAAATTTGTTGTTTCTTACACCTACAGAAGCATTGTTGGAGAATTAGATGTAGAGCTAGATGCAGGCCTGGACTTGTCAAAACTTAGAGCTCATCCTCTGAAGCCAGTCATTCATTGATGCGCGCCATCTCGAAAACGAATGTAATGTCTTGAAGCTGTTGAGCTTTGCTTGTAAGAATCAAAACTTTAGCTAGATATCTGGAAAGAGAGAAAATGTGGATGTTGTTCGACATTTTGTGTCAAATATAACGTTGCTCTATTTTGATGATATTGAACAGTTCTTTTTCTTCTGAAAAATAATAAATTCAAATTCATTGCACCTCTCTCTCCAAAAAAGGTTCTCAAAGGGACTCAATTTGGTTTATCAAGTTTTCTGGAGCTCTCTAGTTAGTGACAACAAATTGTTAGCAAAAAAGATTGTAAAATTTTTACGGCTATTCTTAATTTCCCAACATGGGACCTTAATTTCTCCAAGTGTGTGGTTATAAACAAAACTCAGTCCACATGGCATGTGTGATGTATTCAAAATTCTGGATACTTCATGAAAATCTTACACAGAAATTTCCAAAAATCATATCACACTAGAAACATCTCACTACGTTCTATTTAAACTTGGATTTGGATTAAATTAAATCATTCATACAAACAGTTCACTCCATAACCATAGCAAACAACACTAATTCTCAGTTTCAGTCTTATCCATTGAAGTTGATTTCTTGCAACATAGAAGAAACAAATGTCTCCTGCTGTTGCAGTGTATGCTTCTTACATCCCCATTTGCAAGCTCCAAGACACTCCCAAGGATGATCACAACATTTCCAGAGAAATCATCCCTTATAAAAAAGAGAGCAGTTTAACCAGGAGAAAACTGATCACATCCACCGGGCTCACGCTTCTCGGAGGGCCCGTGATCCGGCCCGGGATAGCACAAGCTGTGCCAGAGAGTCCAGGAGATGCCACATCAAGCAGAATGTCGTATTCAAGATTCCTTGAGTACCTAGACCAGGATGCTGTGAAGAAAGTGGATTTGTATCAGAATGGGACCGTGGCGATTGCTGAGGTCTTCAACTCTGCACTCAACAGAATCCAGAGAGTGAAAATCCAGCTCCCTGGATTGCCTCAAGAACTCCTGAGAAAGCTGAAAGAGAAGAATGTTGATTTTGCAGCCCATCCATTGGAGGTCAGCCCTGGCCAAGTCATTCTTGATCTGATGAGTAACTTGGCTTTCCCTCTCATCATATTAGGTGCCTTGTTGTTGAGAAGCTCAGCTTCCAACAGCCCCGGTGGTCCGAATTTGCCCTTCGGATTAGGGAGGTAAGGAATCAGAGTTTTTTTTTTTTTAATTTTTTTTAAATTTTTTTTTTATCATATATATAGATATATACTAATTGTGTTTGTGCAATGTGTAGGAGCAAAGCAAAGTTTCAGATGGAACCAAACACAGGGATAACATTTGATGATGTAGCTGGAGTTGATGAAGCAAAGCAAGATTTTCAGGAGATTGTGGAGTTTCTGAGGACTCCAGAGAAGTTTGCTGCAGTAGGTGCAAGAATACCCAAAGGGGTGCTCCTGACCGGCCCTCCGGGGACCGGGAAGACGTTGCTGGCCAAAGCCATAGCTGGGGAAGCTGGAGTGCCCTTCTTCTCACTCTCAGGATCAGAGTTCATTGAAATGTTTGTTGGGGTTGGAGCTTCGAGGGTGAGGGACCTGTTCAACAAGGCGAAGGCGAATTCGCCTTGTCTCGTGTTCATCGATGAGATAGATGCTGTAGGAAGGATGAGAGGGACAGGGATTGGTGGGGGGAATGATGAGAGGGAGCAAACGCTGAATCAGTTGCTGACTGAGATGGATGGCTTCAGTGGAAACAGTGGGGTTATTGTCATTGCTGCTACTAATAGGCCTGATGTTCTTGATTCTGCTCTGCTCAGACCAGGGAGGTTTGATAGACAGGTTTGTCTTAATCTTATATATATATATATATATACATATAGATACATTCCATTTTCAGCAAGTGGAGGAGATGAAGAGAATGTGGTTTTGTGTGGTTTTCAGGTGAGTGTAGGGTTGCCAGATGTGAGAGGGAGAGAGGAAATACTAAAAGTTCACAGCAAAAACAAGAAGTTGGACAAAAATGTTGATCTTGGAGTGATTGCAATGAGAACTCCCGGATTCAGTGGTGCAGATCTTGCAAACTTGATGAACGAGGCCGCGATCCTCGCCGGTAGGAGAGGCAGAGACGCCATCACCCTGAAAGAGATTGATGACTCCATTGACCGCATTGTAGCAGGGATGGAAGGAACCACCATGACAGATGGCAAAACCAAGATCTTGGTTGCTTATCACGAGATCGGCCACGCGGTCTGCGCGTAAGTAGGCAAGAACCATTGCACAAACTGTCTGAACATCAGCTGTTAGACCTGATTCATGTGAAATTCTATAAACAGGACCTTGACTCCGGGCCATGATCCGGTGCAGAAGGTGACACTGATCCCCCGAGGGCAGGCTCGCGGCCTAACGTGGTTCATACCGGGGGAGGACCCGACCCTGATCTCCAAGAAGCAACTGTTTGCTAGGATTGTGGGAGGTCTAGGAGGTAGAGCCGCAGAGGAAGTCATCTTTGGTGAACCAGAAATCACAACTGGTGCAGCTGGAGACTTGCAGCAAGTAACTCAGATTGCTAGGCAGGTAAAAAAAAGAAATGGTTAAAAACAAAAACACAAGGTTGTCTTGTCTTTTGGTGAGGTGCAACTGTAATGTGTTTCTTGGCTGCTGCAGATGGTTATAACCTATGGGATGTCTGAAATCGGGCCGTGGACGTTGATCGAACCGGGTGTGCAGAGCAGTGACATAGTGCTGAGGATGCTGGCCAGGAACCAGATGTCTGAGAAACTTGCAGAAGATATAGACAACTCTGTGAGGCAGATAATTGGGAGTGCATATGAAGTTGCAAAGAATCACATTAGACACAACAGAGAGGCTATAGATAAGCTAGTAGAGGTGCTGATGGAGAGAGAAACCATCACTGGAGATGAGTTTAGGTCATTGCTGTCTGAATTTGCTAGTATCCCTTCAGAAAATGTAAACATCAAGCCCATCAGAGAGCTGATTGAGGCCTAATGATGTAAGAAAACACTTGTATATATATATATATGTATTGTCAAAAAACATTATTTAGGAACTGTTTTGTCTCATCTCATCTCATCCCTGTATGTGATGACTAAGAAGCTAAGAAAGCATCAACCCTTGCATTATTTTGTCTAGACAGAAACTTCATGCAGATAGGTGGTTTCACACCTGCCAAACCAAGTAGGGAGCTAGGCAAGGTCCATACACCTTCTCCACAGATCAAACCAGAAGCTACAGCAGGGGCTAGCGCGTCGGCGTTCGCCTTGTTCAACGTCTCCCAAACGAACAGAATGAAGCTCCCCACACACATGTCAATGGCAAAGTAGCCTCCAAGGTAAAATGGGATTGACATAGCCATGGGGATGGGAATGAACTTCGCCACTTTTGGCCCCACAGCATCTCTCACTCCATTAACAGCAAAGGCAGCAGCAAAGAACACATAGCAGAGAGTAAGGCAGTGTTTTGGCAGAGAGGACACTCCTTCAACACTCAAGATTGCTATGTTTCTGTAAATAAGAGCATAAGGTGCAGGGTATTGAGAGTTGGGGAGGCCAATATCATGAAAAGACTTGTAGAAGAGCCAAAACACGCACGGCGAGATCACGCAGCCCATAACCGTGCCGATGATCTGGCCCACGAACATGGACCGCGGTGATGCAAGGGTCATGTACCCGGTCTTGAAGTCCGACATCAGGTCCGAGGCCGTGGACACGATGTTCATCATCACACCGCACGCGGCTAGCCCTGCGAGTACACCTCCATGAGCAGCTCCAGCCCATGCACCAATCACAAATATAGCCAGCTTTCCATGAGTAGGCGCCATGGACCAGTTTGTAAGGCCACAGCCATAGGCGTTGCAGAAGGCTAGTGCAGGTGCAAATATGTATATCACCACAATGTAGTACCACTTGAGCTGGTGAAAGATGTGAGGGATTGTGATAGTAGATATCACTGCAATGGTGATGTAGCCTGCAAAGGCAATCCAGTTAGGGAGCTGGTCCTTGAGAAAAAGCTGTGTCCTGATCTGATCATCATAGGATAAAGCATCCGCCGGAGGAGAGGGCCGGCTCCGGCCATGGCCACCACTTTTTTTTAAGGGAATGCCCGTCTTTCTGTGGCTGAGTTGATGGTACAACTCATAGCAGCACCGGTAGAGGACCTTGAAGAAGTTGTAGAGGCCATCACCAAGAATCATGGCTATGGCAATGAAGACCTGATGCAAAGAGAAAGAGATTAAACTTTTACAATCAAATCTGTTTGCAAATACAAGAACTCAAGAAATCACCTACCCTGTAACCTTGCAAGCTTTGAAGGCTGCTGGTTGGGAGCTCTGCAGAGAACCAGTCCCCCTTTTTCTTCTCTATCAGTGGCCACATTAGCCCCCATGACATGACTGCTCCCAGTAGGAACGACGCGTTGATAAGATACGGACATATCATGCCAACACCAATATATGTTGCAGAGAAATCAAAGTAGAACCTGGTGAAATGACACAGAAATCAAACACAGCTTCTACAGAGAAGAAGCAACACAGTTTGCACAAACTTCCTCACTTGTTCTGATAGGCTTGAAGGCCAAATGTAGGAAAATTCACGAACCCACACGTCTCAGCTGCAGTGAAAAACCATTGGAAGAAACCCCACAAGAAGCTGACAAAGAAGTACTTCCCCAAAGTTCTAACTTGTTTCCTGCAATGAAACAATCAGTGTCAGTGAGTTCCACTTCCACCATGGCTAAGCCTAACAGTGTGAAACAAGAGTGGTGTGGTGACTAACTCAGCTAGCTTGGCTCCCTGTGGAGTGTGGAAGCTATTGATCAAATGAGCAGTTGCAGTGCCACTTGGGTAGATCAGTTTGAAGTCGATGATCATTATCTGAACCATAGTTGATCAAATCACATGAGTTGTTGTTATGCAAAGAGGAAAGATCTAGAAGTTTCTGAACTGGATATATATATATCATACCTTCCGGAGGGGCAGAACGGAGAAGAGCCCCATAAAGCTGACGACGAAGAGGAATCCGATCATCCAAGAGAGTGCAGGATTCTTGATATTCTGAGGGTCATGAGCATCTTTGGATTGCTTTGCAACCACTTCACTCATAGCAAACATGTAGCTTCCAAACCCTCCTGATCATTCATTCATTCACCACAACAAATCAACCTTGATTCTTCTTTTCACTTGGCTTCAACCCAAGAAAACTTGACATTAACCATATTAATGAATGAAAGCATGCATGAAGAGAAGAGGAAACTCATTTCCCATGGCTTAGGTTGTTGTCTAAACTACTTGCATATTAGTGTATAGTATCTTTATATATAGTGAGTTTGTATATATGGAGTTATTATTATTAATTATTTTTTATTTTTAATATATTTTCACTCTTCTAATATCTTAAATATTGAAAAATAAACAAAATATAATTTTCTCTTATAAAAATGCAGAACACATCACAAATTTTTATATAATGACAAATTTAACTATTAAAAATATATTATTTTTTTATTTTAACAATATTTGAATATGTTTTAATTCCATAAATAGATAAACTTAACTATGTATTGAATACTATTTGAACTAAATATAATTATATTACTTAAAATTTATTTAATAAATATCATCTTAAATATTAGAAGTAGATTTTAGTAGTATAATTATGAAAAATATATTAATAAAAATAATAATCGGGTTAATTGGGCCAATCAATCGGGTTTCTGGCTCAACCCTATAGAGCCTCGGATTATTTGGTTCCGGGTTATTCAGGCCAAACTTTTTTCGGGACAAAATATTTCGACCCTAACCCGCATTTTGGCTCGAGTTAATCGGGTCAACCCGCAAGTTTCGGGCTAAATTGATATCCCTAATTAGGAGCATTGACTCTTGATTTTTTGATTGTGTCAAGGGCATTAATGTCGTTTCACATTTCTACCAAAATAATATAAAGGGTTAATTGCAAATTTTAACAAAACTTTTAACTACTTTTACAGTTATAACAAACTTTTAATCTTTGCAATAATAACATAAAAGTCAATTTTTTTTGCATTTATAACACACTTTTTTTTGCAGTTATAACAAACCATTCAATTGTCAACTAAAAGAAGGGTTGAAGATAAGACGATTTTTTTCTCACTTTAGTTGTAAATTTTTACATCGATTTATAATATTGAAATATATATATATTAATGTATTTTATATTAATTAGTAGCGTATGATAAATTATATCCCACATCAAAGTAATAATGATGAATTTCTTTCCATATAAGAGTTCACATATCTCTACAATTTCTTTCCTCCCAAAAAAAATTTATAACGAAAACAAATTGTTATTGTTTGTTTATATTTAATTTAGATTCAAATAATCTTTAATGTGCAATTTTAATTTAATTACTTGGGTTATTTAATTTCTTAATTCTATTTGCCCCTAAATATTCTAAGTTTTGTATTTTCTATTATTTATTTACTATTTTCCAAAATGACTTTTTTGAATTTTAAATTGATATATAATATAAATAAAATACTGATTAACATTATAGTTTAATTTTCAAATATTATTAAATACAATGTTTTTATTTTTGTGGTAGAAAATTTATGTATGTTCTTTTTTTTTGCACGTAAAATCACATAGAAGTATTATTTGATTAATCTTACAACTAACAATCCTTTAATATATATTAGATATATTTATAGTACTTAAATATGAAAAATCACTCAAAAAAGTTCATTAAAGATTATTTAACTTTATTAATAAATACTAACAAATAATATAAAAAACAACTTTTTATAAATAGTTTTTAATTAATCATTTTTTGGATCAATATAATAAGTTTTTTAAAATTGCAAAATTCTTAAAAATATATTATAATTACAAAAGTTGTGAAAAGTTTTTATTAAAATTTGCAATATAACCCAA
The DNA here is from genome assembly GCA_026898455.1 of Plectranthus barbatus. Taxonomy (NCBI): domain Eukaryota; kingdom Viridiplantae; phylum Streptophyta; class Magnoliopsida; order Lamiales; family Lamiaceae; genus Plectranthus; species Plectranthus barbatus. Next base: position 490,202 of record JAPKLW010000462.1, read on the forward strand.
AAATGAAACTACCCATGTTTCTTAATTTACAATTGAAACAAATTTCAAGTTTATTACTCATATCAACATCAAAATCATTATTTTTTCTTATTGATCTCTTAACTTTTTTTTTGAATGCTTACTGCATTTTTGCTTTTAAATAAGTTTACTTGCATCTACTATTATTTTTAGTATTATTTGTTTGATTAAATGATTGTAACTCATTGTAATTGTTTACTAATACTTATATTATGTTAGATATGTATATTTTATTCACTTGTTAAATGTTTGTAGTTTGCAATGACAATTTAAATCTTGTGGTATAAAAATTGTTAGAACATACTAGCAAGGGTGGGAAAATTACCAATGTCAAAATACTGGACATATCGTATCGAAAAAATATCAAAATTTTTGAATTTTGGTTTTCGTAATTTTTTTTAAGATGTCATACTAGTTTACTAGGACATACCATACCAAAAATAAAATAATATTTTATTTTTATTTTATAAATAAAAACAAAAAATAATATATTCTCTCTTCATCTAACAATGTTATTGATATACACATATTTCCTGAAAATATAAGTAGGAAAAATCGTAAAGATCAAAGTATATCAAATGTTTTTTGTATACGTTAACGGTACACCAAAATAATGATAAGATAAATTATATATAAACTATATCATACTCATACAAAATTGAAATTATTCCAAAAATTTTATACACCGAAGTAATAGTATATAAATTATTTTATACCCAAACTATACCAATTCATACTAAAAACTTCGATACGGTAACGATACAATTTTTTCATGTACGGTAAATTTCGGTAAGGTTTATACCTTTAATCCTTAACGAACCATCCCTGCATATTAGAGCTCTAGTTTTTTTTTTCTTCTAAAATTTTGTTTTCATTTTTAAATTTAAATACTATATTTTATATTATTCACATGACTCCTCGAAAATAATTTTGATTATATATATATATATATATAATAAAATAAGATTAAATTTGAGAGTTAGAGCAGTCATCCCTGAGAAGAAAAAGTGATGTAAAAAATAGCAGAAAACAAGGCATGCAGTTAAACTCACTGACCGCTGAAAGCGACGCTGCAGCTGGCGACGACGCACGTCTGAATCACGGTATTCTCCTGCCTGGTGAAGGCCTGCTTCAGCCATCCAGATCTTTCTAGAATCTTCGTCCACGTCTTCACCAGGAAATACGCCAGCAGTCCGGCCGCGACGCTGAAGTTGGGGGCGATTCCGGTGGTCAGGCTCAGCTTCATCACGATCACCGTCACCAGAATGCTCAGCACGAACCCCGCCACCAACGCCCTCACCGTCACCTGCTTCTGCCACGCCGGCACCTCCACCCTCTCGAACATCTTCTCCACCGATCCATCGCCCACGCCGTCCTCATCATGCACCACCTCCGCCGACACCAGGCTCCGCCCGTCGTCTTCCTCGGCGATGCTGGGCGACCGATCCATGATTTTTTTTTTAATTTTATTTTCCAATGAGTTTGATTTTTCTGTTTTTTTTTTGGTGGGTTTTATAGAGGTGGGGGGGTGGAGTGTGAGGTGTGGCTGGGATTTGGATCCTCTGCTGTGCATATAGGCACAGCAGAGTGTGCTGTTACACACATGAATAAAATATTAAGCTAGACCCTAGGTCAATAAAATATTAGATAAATCCAAATTTGTGGTGTAGAAGTGTACAGCACCCCCTGCTGTGCCTATATGCACAGCAGAGGATCCAAATCCGGTGTGGCTGTGCTGTGTTGTTTAGTTTTTTAGCTAATAAATTTTTCCTTTGCATCTTTTGCTTTAATTGATGATTCGTAATTAGGTGCATTGAAATATTTTTGCAGTAATATTAAAGTGAATTGTATAAATTTCATGTATTGAGTAATATTTAATATTATAATATGAAAGTGTAATACTTTTATGTATTTATTAAAAAACAATCACTTTACGCAAATATTTAGGGTAACCACATGTGTGTGTGAATTGAGAAGTTTTCATGTATATTGTAATGTGCAAAGATTTATTTTGTTTTAGTGCTTTAATAATCTGATGTTTTATAAGTAATCTTATTCACCATTCAGTTGTTAAGAAAAGAAGAGTGGAAGATGAAGAAGAAGGAAAAAAAGATGCGGGGTTGACGACGTTGAAGAGAATTGAAGCCGAAAATTCTTTCTTGTTTTAGTTATTAATCTTTAGATCTATTTATAATATTCAAATTTATATTAATGTATTTTAAACTATTTTGTTAGGCATGATAAAATTATGTCCCGCCCATCAAAAAAATTATGAGTCTTTAATTTGAGAAATGCCAAAAACAAACCAGTGTTACCGCCATTGTTGAAAATAAAATGAGCAATTCTAAATACAGTCTCAATATTTCTCTTCACAGCCACTTTTTTAAATATTACAATTTTACCCTTCTCATAGCCTCTAACTTAAATTTTAAATAAAAACAAAACAAAGGATTCCCTCTAAATAAAATGGATTAATATTAAATCTTAAATTAATCCACCTCTCTCCCCGTCATCTATGGCAGAAATAGATTTAACTATTTTGTTTAAGGTTAAATCTTTGTCACATGTTGTCAACATGTCGGTGGGCCGATGGCCCTAGTCGCCCATGGAGGATTTGAAATCATTCAAGAACGCATGGCAAGTGTTCGGCATCTGGCTAGCGGCGATGGTGGTAACGGCATCCGGCTAGCGGCGGCGATGGCGGTGACGTGATTTATGATTTATCATAGCCACTGTTTTGGTGGCTGGACAACTCGTCGAAAGGAATTTAAAAATTCAACGTGTTTACGATGTTCTACACCAATGTGGCTGCACAAGACATGTTGCCAATTTAGAGAGATAAATTTTTATTTATCCCTCTAATAGAAAACATAATTTATGTTTTTAGTCTTATCCCTCTAATGTCAGAATTTCGATTTCAACAAGTGATGATATTCAGAAGCAGATCTAGGTAATTAGAGCTGGGGCTAGTCGGAATCTTCTTTCATTTTTATAGTACCGTGATCCGATAATTTATGAAATAACCCCTCATAAAAAAGAAAAAATGAATGAAAATAAGAAAGAATATGATATAAGACTATGCTTATCAGCATGCACCCAAACACTAATATTTAATTATTTTCTCTCCCTTCCACATCATCAATTATCACTCCAACCCAACCATAATCATTTTTTAAAAGTTTATCCATGATCTCTCAACCACCCAACCACACCATTATATATAATTATTTTTATTTGATTTTAATTTTAAAATGAAAATATTTACTTGTAATTAAATTAAAA
>JAPKLW010000462.1:493901-511396 GCA_026898455.1 Plectranthus barbatus
TATAGATAATTAAAATTATAAATTTTGATATATTTCTTATTTATTTTATTTTATTATTTAAAAAAATATCTATTTTAGCATTGTATCTATTGGCTCATAAATACAGAATTGGAAAAGAAAACAAAAGTGAGCCATGAGACCTTTGTGGTTGGAATTGTCTTTCGGGAGAGAGAGAGAATATGGAGAACTTTTCAATTTTTTTATTTGTTAAATGCTGAGGTGGCGGTTGGGTTGGGGTGGGAGAGTTTGCTGTTATTTATAGTCTAAAGACGTTGAAGTTAAGGTAAAGGTAAAGAAAAAAATTCGAACCCTCTACAAAAAATTTCTGAATTCACCGGTGATTATGTTGGGGTTGCGATTTTAACAAGTAGCAGCTCAAATATCATATTAATGTTGGAGTTGTGATTTCAATAAGTGGCGTCATATGTGAAAAGCAAAATAATGACTACCCATGTTCGGGCAGGGACAACATCGTCTCCATTAACAAACAAAATTATGCGAATTTGTTCGGCTCAAAGTAGATAATATCATACTAATATTGGAATTGTAGTCTATTATTTTGAGTAAATTCTTTTTTTACGAGAAAATATGTTGAGCCCCCAATCCCATAAGAAATTTTTGAATCCTTGTGCAACACTGCAAGTCTGCATCTAAAAAATGTAGATTTGGTGAAGAATTTATAGTATATATGTAGATTTGCAGCTTCATTTTGCGTGAGAATTTTAGTCTATACACATACTGACAGGGACTGCGTCGTCTCCGACAAACTGAGGAAGACGATCGATCATGGAGTGAGATATTAACCTAACAAGAATTTGTCAACTCTCGCGTTACTTTTTCTGGACAGAAACTTCATGCAAATGGGTGGTTTCACACCGCCGAGAGCAAGCAGCGAGCTCGGCAGCGTCCATATCCCGTCGCCGCAGATCAGCCCAGAAGCCACCGCCGGCCCCAACGCCCCCGCCTCCGCCTTGTTAACCCTCCCCCAGATGAACAGAATCAAGCTCCCCACACACATATCAATGGCGAAGTACCCACCCAGGTAGAACGGGATCGCCATCGCCATCGGAACCGGGATGAATCTCGACCACTTCGGCCCCACGCCATCTCTGACGCCGTTGATCACCACCGCCGCAGCGAAGAACACGCAGCAGAGCGTCAGGCAGTTCTTAGGCAACGACGAGAATCCCTCCACCCCCAAGATCGCTATGTTCCGGTAGATCGAAGCGTACGGCGCCGGATATTGCGAGCCGTCGACGCCCAGATCGTCGAACGCCTTGTAGAAGAGCCAAAACACGCACGGCGAGATCACGCACCCCATCGCCGTGCCGATGATCTGGCTCACGAACATCGACCGCGGCGATGCGAGGGTCATGTACCCGGTCTTGAAATCCTGCGTCAAGTCCGACGCCGTCGAGACGATGTTCATCATCACGCCGCACGCGGCCAGCCCTGCAAGAACGCCGCCGTGGGCGGTCCCAGCCCACGCACCAACCACAAATATAGCCAACTTTCCGTAGGTCGAAGCCAGAGACCAATCTGTAAGGCCACAGCCATAGGCGTTGCAGAAGGCGAGCGCCGGCGCAAATATGTATATCACCACAATGTAGTACCATTTCAGCGGCTTGAACAAGTGAGGGATCGTGGCGCAAGAAATCACAGCAATGGTGATGTAGCCGGCGATGGCGATCCAAGAAGGGATCTGGTCTTTCAAAAAGAGTTGGGTTCTGCGCTCGTCGTCGTAAGCAGGTGGTGAAGAGGTCTGGCCGTTGCCTCCAACTGGGAGGGATAGTCCCACATTCTTGTCTCGGATTTGGTGGTATATCCCTAATAAAGTGCGGCCAAGAACCTTCAAAAAGTTGTAGAGGCCATCCCCAAGAATCATGGCTATGGCGATGAAGACCTTGTAGCCCTGCAAACCATGGAGGCTGCTGGGTGGGATCTCAGCAGAGAACCAGTCGCCCTTCCTGGTGTCGATCAGTGGCCACATTATGCCCCACGAGAGGATAGCGCCAAGTAGCAATGATATGTTTATGAGATATGGACATATCATGCCAACACCAACGTATGTTGCTGAGAAATCGAAGTAGAACCTGTCCAAACAGAGACCGGAAATGCTAAATTTCGGAATTCAGACACCAACATCTACTTAACTTCAAGAAAATGATCATGGCACACCTGTTGTCATAGGCTTTAAGGCCAAATGTTGGGAAATTCACGAATCCGCAACCATCAGCTGCTGTGAAGAACCATTGGAAGAAGCCCCAGAGGAAGCTGAAAGAGAAGAACTTTCCCAGAGTTCTTACTTGTTTCCTAAACCAGCAAAAATGCATTAGGAGTGGAAAACAGCATGATCATTAATACTACTAAAAGCAACTCACTTGGCTAGCTTGGCTCCCTGTGGAGTGTGAAAGCTGTTGATAAGATGAGCAGTTGCAGTCCCACTTGGATATGTAAGTTTGAAATCAATGATCATTATCTGAACCAAACAGAGCAAGAATTTATATGAAAAGTATTAACAATTCCTTTGGCATTTTTACTACTTTGCTAGTATGTTAAGGCAAGCACCTTCCGGAGGGGTACAACAGAGAGGAGCCCGAGAAAGCTGACGACGAAGAGAAATCCTATCATCCATGACAGGGAAGGATTCTTGATATTCTGGGCATCATTAGATACAGTAGATTGTTTGGCGACGGTTTCGCTCATGCCAAGAAGGTAGCTTCCAAAGCCTCCTGAGAATTCAATCAGATGGAGCTGAAATCTCATGACACAGTGAAACTTTCCTAGTCTTTTTTGCTAGAGATTCTTGAACTAAAAGGAATTTGCTACATGTTTATGATGCCTAACTCAATCATAGATGATGGAATCATCAATCTTTTCGAACTTCACTCCAACGTGAGAAAAACAGAACATCTATGCTTAATAAAGAAGATCCAATGTGTATCTTAGGCAAAATGGAGGAATAGAGACATGAAAAATATTTGCTGATAAAACTACACAATGCATTGGGATGCCATGTAACCTTATTCCAATTAATGAAGCAAAGGTGGAATCTTGTGGGAATTCATAAAGTCCACTTGAATAAAGCCAAATTGCATTAATGTTGGAAAAACTTTCAAGAATCTCACTGGGATGTCCAAATCATATCACAGCCAAGTATATTAGTCCAAGAAAATTCATGAAATCCAAAAAAATATGCACAACAATAATTTAAACTTGTCAAAGAAAAAAAAAAGTTACTTTTATCAAAAGTCAAATATCAATGCATTAAATTATATGTTAGTGAAGATTCATTGACCAACTTTGCAGAGTTTGGCAGCAATAAATACAACTGACTTTCTCCATTTCTTCATTCTAGAAATTTTGTTTTTCTAAAAATAATTTAAACTATATATATTTTTGCACCAAAAAATTATACTATATCTTTCATAGAAGACACGTTTCTACTCACATGCTAAACAAACAAAACTCAAACAGCAACACGCAATCGATTCATATTTTTAGTAAATTTGCCTAAAACTGCAAAAGAATACCAGACAAGCAACGTAAGCATACAATCAGCGTGAGTGTGTGCGTGTGTTTCTGTGTGAGAGAGAGAGAGAGACCGCTGAAAGCGATGCCGGAGGAGGCGACGACGCAAGTCTGAATGACGGTGTTCTCCTGCCTAGTGAAGGGGTGGTTGAGAAGGCCGGATCTGTGGAGAAACTTGGTCCAAGTCTTGACGAAGAAGAATCCGAGCAGGCCGGCTGAGACGTTGAGCGACGGGATGATCCCGGTCGTCAGATTGAGCTTCATGACGATGAACGTGAACAGAACTCCCAAAACGAAGCTCACCGCGAACGCCCTCACCGTCAGCTGCTTCTGCCACGGCGGCACCTCCATGCTCTCGAATATCTTTTCCACCGACTCATCGTCGTCCGCAACCGCCCTCTCATCGTCGTCTCCGTCGGTTTTCTTGTTCATGCTGGAAGACCGATCCATGGCTTGTGATTTGGGGGAGAATGAGGATTCGCTTCGATGTTATCAATGCTACATGGTAGAAGAATTTGTTATTAAAGGAAGCAATTTAAGAGAGGAAGAAATAATTCAGTATAAACTGAAACTAGGCTTTTGGTAGCTTAATGGCGAATATATACATAACGGAGTTTTCAACGCGGTGAAGTGGCAAAAACATTGTATAAATAATAAAAAGTAAAATTCAATAAATTTTAAATATTTTCTAAAATAAAAATCTGGTTCATAAATTGTCTAGTACGAATCCAACTATTGTTGAAATTTTAAGTAGACATACTGAAAAAAGAACAAATTGGAGAATGTTTTGCTTATAGAATATTAATTTGTTGTGAACTTAGAATGATTGAAATAATCAACTAGTTCAATAAACTAAGTAATTGCATGTATGCATATTAAATGAAATTCATAGTATTTGATCATTAGTTCATGTACAAGAAATGCATCAACCTTCAATACTAGTCCTCCTTATTGCTTTGAAAATTTTCATCTCTCTTCTCAAACTTTGAAACTTAATGTTCAAACTCCCTTGGAATTCTTATTATATTGATGCATCAATTAGGAAAGATGGCATCACTTATTATTTATTGAATGCAGGGCGGAGGCAGACTTCAAGTTCCGGGGGCTCGACCATGTTCCGGGGGTTCGACCATATCACGATTGGATCGAATCTTATAAATATAACTAAAAAAAAAATAATTTCGGCCACCGGGGGGTCGGCAGCCCCCCCAGCCCAGGGCTGCCTTCGCCCCTGATTGAATGTTAAATAACATCATAGCATCTTTTTGTTGTTCCTTTTCCTCGGCAGCTGAGTTGCTATCTACGGAACTTTAGTATCCATTTTTCTATTACATTTCATACATCTTTTGATTGAAAGAAGGCTTTCATTTTTATACTTAAAAAATCATAATTTTGATGGAAAGTTGTTTGACTTGCTTAAAATTCGCCATTTATTCTATGCCCTTGTATTACAACAACTTGACTCTAGATAAGGGTGTAATTAGGGGTGTAATCGAACCGAGTCGAGTCGACACTACAAAAAAAAGGTCTATAATGGCGACAAAAATTGTCACTATAGGTATAAATTTTGTCACTATAGCATCGTAGTGACAAAATTATGTGTTGTCACAATTTCGTGGCTATTTAATAGTGGCTAAAGGTTTAGCCACGAACTACAATAGTTGTCACTATCCTTTGTTTTATAGTGACTTTAAATTTTCATCACTAATTCACTAATAATTAGTTACAACATATAATTGTCACTAAAAAAGCATAATATAGTCACATAATTTCATTGTCACTAAAGAAAGCATGTTTTAGCCACTACATTAATGGTCACAAAAACTTTATAATTTAGCAGCATAATTTGTCGTCACTAAAGTTCCAGTATTTTGTCACGTGTAATAGTCATCACTATAACTCCGCATTTTAGTTATAAGAAATTATTGTCACTAATAATCATGTTTTTAGTAATTTATAATATTTGTCACTAAAATTCTTGTACTTTAGTCACTAAAATCTTGTAATATAGTCATATAATATTGCATCACTATAATATTTGTCACTAAAATTTATGTAAAATAGTCACATATTATTATTATCGCTATAATAGTTGTCACTAAAGTCTTTACAATATAGCCACATATTATTATTGTCAATATAGTAGTTGTCACTAAATTATCCGTACTTTAGACACGTATAATTGTTGTGGCTAAAAAAAATATTTAGTGATAAAAATATTTTATTACTAAAGCATGCTTATTTAGTCACTAATATAATACATTTTAGTTGCATAAATCATTATCACTACAACTTTTTCATTGTTAATTATTGTTAAGAAAATATATTTTACAGATTGTCACAATATTATCCATATAAATTATAATTATTTCTCACAAAAATACAAATGTCGTCACTAAAATAATAATAAAATTATATCATTTTTCATAATAATGAAATTGTACATTACAAATACAAATAATTCATCATTCAACTAATAAACTGCATTTTCACAATAAAAAAATATTGAAATAAGTACTCAACATTGAAAATCTAAATAAATTCACTAAAAACCGAGGTCATTTAATCTAAAATAATAACAAACATATTTTAAACAAAAACTAGAAGAAATAATTAAATAAACAATCATAAACCTACTTCTATGTAAAAATCTTGATTGATATAAAACCTGCAAAAAGAGAAAAACCCAAGTATAAGTACTGAGAGTGAATAAAATTTAACATGCAAAAATTACAAGAATCCAAAATTGAAACAGAAGAAAAAATATTCAAACACGTGATCACGTCTAAGGCAAAAGTATCATACACAAAAACTTTACCTAATTATAATGATAAAAGGTACTAAATATGTGGAGAGAATTATACTCACATTAATTAGGATTTTGAATTTGACTGTTTTGGCTCAATCCTTGTAGAATAGCAGGAAGTTGAACTTTTAAAAGAGCTTCCACTTGAGCTTGAATTTGACTTTCTTGATTGGTAACTTGAGTTTCCAATGATTCTAATCGAGATGCCATTGTTTCATTTTGTTTCTTTAGCACTTCATTCTCTTTTTGCAGTTCCAGATTTACTCTCTCTCCTCTATTCGTAGGTGGTTTCAATCCATCTCCACACCCACGTAATCGACTAGATTTTTCTTCTCCAAGAATTTTCACAAAAGCTTCATCTTCATCCATAGGAGACTCATCATCTTCAATAGGTTGACTTTGTAATCTAATAAGTTCTTCCTGAAAAAAATCATTTATATTAGCATTTACAATTTAATGCTAAGTACACACATACAAGAGATATTATGGAAACTTACATAAACTTCTCTTGAAGCTTCATCAACCCATTCTTTTCTTCTATTGCTATATCGACTCAATCTCCATGCAGTTGTTCGAGAAGGTTCATTTCCAGTCTCAGAGTCACGCTATTATTTAAAAAAATTATAATCATACTTCTTTCGAAGCTATGTTGATTATATGAATAGTAAAAGTCATATACCTCATCATAGCAATATTGAGCAATAGATTTTGTTCCACATGAATGAACCATAGTCAGTTTTTCCCTATTTTTCTTATTTCGACTGCTCATGTCCTACAAAAAAAAAAAAAAAAAATGCATGAAAAATTAAAAAAATAACAATTATATAAATCATTAATGAACATTAATAAAAAAGTATAATACCTTGAATTTGTCACTCTCCCAATAAGTCTTCAATATATCCCAATTTTCTTGAGTGACTCCAGAGTGAGGTTGATTCAATGTTTTTCCTTCAGCCTTACTTTTAAGGTAACTTGCATACAGTTTATGCCGATAATTTCTATATTGGCGATTCAACTGTGCATAAACTATATCCTTAACTTCATAATTATCTTCTTCTAAATTAAACTTTTGCTGCAAAATCCATTAGCATTAATATAGTTGATGAAGACAAAACAAAATAAAATAAATTTATTGTAAATAATATATATTCATTAGTACACAAACTTTGTATATATGTATATTATATATAGATGTATGTATTGACAGAAGACATAAAAGAAATAAAATGGTTGAAAAAATTGAATTAACTTTTGGTCTATATGCATATAAAGAATACAAAACATAAACAAAACAATTACAACTAAAAGAAACTACAACAATTAAAATAATAAAAGTATATTAAATTGAATGTAACGCAGTGAGTTTATGGGCGTGATCACAACTAAGCTAAAACTATTAAAAATTGAATAGCGAAATGTTTTTTTTATTAGACGTGATCTATGCTAAGGCAAAACTGTCTTACGTGAAATTCTTATAACATAACAGAATTTGATTTTCTTTTAAGCTCGATCATATCTAAGGAAAAACTATCATTAACTGAGCAATATAATGTACTTTTTAATTAGACGTGATCAAAACTAGGATAAAACTCTCACACGACAAAGTCTTATAAAATAACACCATTTAAGTTTCTTATATGCAAAACACGTCGAAGGAAAAATCTATCATAAACTGAATATAATATATTATTTTAGCAGACATGATCTCTGATATGTGACAATAAATTGTGTTTTTGAGATATAAATTTACCTTCATCGCCATCCACAACTTCCTCTTGATTTCTGTTGGAAAATCTTTCCAACGAGCATATTGAAGCGGTGCCAAGTGCTTAATTATCACACATGCTTCAGTCTTGAAATCCATTGCATGTGGCCCAACAATTCGTTTTCTTGATGGATGGATAATAATGTCTAATTTTTTTTGTTGCTTCCTTTTCTTTTGAATCGAAATACCTCGAGTTGCACCTCGTCCTTTGCGCTCTGATGATTCTATATAAAAAATACAAACATAAGTTTTGGTTGGAATCTATCAAAAAATAATCTTAAATTACAAAAATAATCTTTCAAATATAAAGTCAATTGAACCATTGGTAATCTGGTTTGAAATTGGCGTTTCATCCTGATCAGTTTCTTCTTCTTCATGTTCTTCAACTACAAAAAAAAAAAAAATTAAAGCGCATGAGATGCCAATAACTCGATACCTCCAGAATACTTGTATGTTGTAGAAGGCAACTTTAAAAATCAAAATATATACTTGGTGAATTATATATTTCCATAGATGAATGTAGCCTTGAAATTTGTTTACTACTTGTGAATTCTGAGCTTCTTTTTTTACGAGGGATGAAAAAGTGAGGGATGGAAAATGAGGGAACGTGAAAGTTATGATATGGAGGATTAGGAACGTGAGAATAACTGTTTAAAATTCAATCTTTTTGGCACCAAAATAAAAAAAAACTTTTAAGTCTGGCGCTAATTATGAATGGGATGAAAATTCAAATTTTTTTATCCTATATAATTAAAATTTTGGTTGGCACCAATAATTAAAATATCTCTTTATAATACATATCTTTGTTGTATATATATACATATCTTAAAAATTATCTATACGTGTATTCCCTAATAATTTTTTATATTTTTATAAAATTGAGTTTCCGTATCTTTGCTACATAATTAACTTAAAATAAATTGTCTAATATAATATATTAATATTATAATAATCTATTTACATGATCACACAAATTCTAAAATATATCTATAAATATAAATATTGTAAAAAGATATTGACTAAGGATAATCTAGAAATCAAATATATAATATATTGTTATTGGAAGAAAGATTTATCCAAATAAATAATCTATAATGTGTATACAAAATTATTTATCTTCCAACTAAAAAAAAAATTGTAAAATCTAGTCAAATAAATATTGAGTTAATAAAACAAGCTGAATTTCTGAAGTCTTAATAGTGAAAGAAAATAAAACTAAAATTGGTAATATCTCGTGAAACTAAAATTGAACCTCTTTAATTGCTATATCTTTAATTTTGATTTTATTTCAATAATATGTTCTTATGTAATTGATGTATAACATTAAATCTATACTTTACACTAGTGGGGCCTCAGTTATATAAACAAACACGTTGTTAACATATATAGTCTAGTTTTAGTTTAAATATTTTTAAATAAAAATTAACTAATAAATATTGAGTATTAATATTAAATATTATAATTTATTATGATTTTTAAAGTCAAATTAAGTATTAACATCGTTATTATAATTTTAAATGTCTCTTTTGATTTTGTATAAGAAATTTTAAGGTTATAAATTGAATACAATTAAATCACATGTCTCTTTCGATTTTACATTAAATTATAAAAATAAGAATTTATCATTAAAATTATATTATAATAAGCAATAACAAATAATAGAAATCAACTAATTTACATTTAAGCTCTAATTTTCTATAAATCAACTAAAGTCTCCACTTTCGATAGTAGGTTGTTGAAAGTTAAACATATTTCATTTCAAACCGTCAAATCGGTCGTACCAAATCCTTTTTTTATATTGTTTGACCTTGGTTTGAGAAAATCTGAAACCGTACCTATTGGTTTGACCGATATTTCGCTTATAAACCAGCCAAACCGGATCACCCACACTCCTAATTACAATTCATGGAGCTCCAATTCGAAGCTTCAGACAAAAAGTAGCAACAAGGCGAAATGTTGATCCAGAACTTGAAAAATAGTTTAGTTATCGATTCATAATTTCAAAGATGTATTCTCAATCTATGACTAGATTGAGAATTTAACGATGTTTCAAGTCCAGATAAGGGATTGATAATATTTGGATCTTTTACTATTTTTGGGATTCTAAATTGACAATACTCCAATCAATAACTATAGAAGTTGTGTAACGAATACTTTTATAGAAATTAAACCAAATTAAATCTTAAATTAATTATAATAATTCCATAGAATCTTAACAATCTTATTTATAAGATTAAAATAATTATTAGACCATAAATTAAGTTATTTTATTAAAATGGATCGCAATGAGACGGCCAACCTCGTCGGGCCACAAATGGCACCGCCCTGCTCTACAGTTCACACTAGAGTGTAATCTTATTGAGTCGAGTGAAGATGGGTAGTATCTTACTCAGTTATTAATTAATTAATCGAATCGTTCAGAATTCATGAACTTAATCGAATCTTAGTTGTGATTAAGAGAAATTTCAAAAAATTTCTCATTATTTATTGAAAGAAAATCATTTTATTCTTAGAAATAGATTTAGTTTTTTCTTATAACTAATAAAGTTAATTAAAAATTTCTTATACTTGTGAATCTTAAATCATAAAAACATCAATTTTGAGTCATATAACATGGTGAGACTAATTTGTTCTTATGAAAATGGTGGAGTATCTAATTTATCCTTATCCCTAAATAATAAACTGGAGTTTATTAAATTTTAAAATTTAGTTAAAATATTATTATTTTTTTAATTGAATTTAGTAATAATATATGAAACTGCTACCAATTTTAAATGTGTATATATATATATATTTAATATATATTGTGACAAGATAAATTATTGTTGCTTTAAATGTGTTTTAGTGACAATAAATATTGACAATATATAAAATGGACACAAATTATAATTTGTTGTGACGAGTTAGAGTATTGTAACTATATAAATTTTTTCAGTAAAAAAAAAAAAATTGTCACTGACATTAGTGACAACAAATAGTATCAGCATATGCAATTGTCACAAATTAATTTTTTTTTGTGATGAAATAAATTATTGTTGCTAAAAAAAAATTTTAGTAACAAAAAATTTATCGTCGCTAACATTAGTGACAAAAAATATTGACAACTTATAAAGTCATCACAAATTAAGTTTTCTTGTGACGATAGAATTTATTGTTGCTATAGTTATATTTTTAATCACGAAAAGTATTGTCGTCGCTAACTTTAGTGACAATAAATAGTGACAATATAAAAATCGTGACAAAATATATTTTTGGTGATGAAATGAATAATTGTTACTATAGACATATTTTTAGCCACAACATATTGAACGTCACTAACATTTTCGTCACAAGAAGCTGTTTTTTTTGTAGTGCGAGTAGTGTCGTGCTCAAGTTTGACTCGTTTAGTTTCGAGTCGAGCTTCGAGCTTTTTAATCGAATACTTTGATGTTCACGAATGTTATCGAGCTTTTATCGAGCCTAAACGAACTTTCTAAATTTAGAATATATTTAAGATTTTCATTATTATTTTGAAGAAAATGTTATTTATTCCAAAAAAAATATCATATTCATGCTCATATGCTAAATGTTTTTCATTATTAAATAGATTTATCATTATTGTTACTATTAAATTATGAAAATATTATTTTTATAGAAGTAATTATTTTATATTTCTTACTAATTTTAGCTAACGAGCCTGCTCACGAGCTCACGAGTCGAATACTATAATGCTCAAGTTTGGTTCATTTAATAAACGAGCTTTACTAAACGAATTCGAACGAGCTTTTATCGAGTCGAGATCCGAGTAGCTCACGAACAGTTTGGTTCATTTACACCCCTAGGTGTAATCGAACCGAGTTGAGTCGAGTAGTGTCATGCTCAAGTTTGACTCGTTTAGTTTTGAGTCGAGCTTCGAGCTTTTTTATCGAATACTTTGATGTTCACGAACTTTATCGAGCTTTAATCGAGCCTAAACAAACTTTCTAAATTTAGAATATATTTTAAATTTTTCATTATTATTTTGAAGAAAAAAGTTATTTATTCCAAAATTAATATCATATTCATGTTCAACTTAATTTTTTCATTATTAGAAAGATTTATCATTATTGTTACTCTTAAATCATGAAAATATTATTTTTATAAAAATAATTATTTTATATTTCTTACTAATTTTAGCTAACGAGCCTGCTCACGAGTCGATTACTATGATGCTCAAGTTTGGTTCGTTTACTAAACGAGCTTTACTAAACGAACTTGAACGAGCTTTTATCGAGTCGAAATCCGAGTAGCTCACGAACAGTTTGGTTCATTTACACCCCTAACTCTAGATACCACTTGTTAAATCTTAAGTGGATATATTGAAATAAGAACAGCAAGAGAATACTATGAATCGAAAATACTTGTTATAAATTTGAATGATTGAAATAATATAATATACACCTATTTATACTAGCGTAGGAACCCCTAATTCTATGAACTTAACAAATACATATATCTATATTAAATAAAATATATAGTGTGTGACTATTGATTTATGTATCTAAGAAATACATTAACCTTTTAAGACTAGTTAGATAAAAAAATAGTTTACATTTGAAAATGCATTTATTTGTTGCATATACACATTTTCACTCCAACCTCCTAGCATAATAGATCAGTTCTCAACTACCATTTCTCTCTCAACAAAGGATTAGCTTCTGTAAACATGGCTGAAAACTCATTTGGTTGACTTTTGAGTTCTAGATTAATTTATCAATTATTCTTCATGTTTTAAAAAATTCAATTCAAAAGTGAAATTAGATTTTTGTGATAGGCTTTTCTCAGTCTCATCATGTATCAATCAAGATATTGGGACCAAAACATTATTTATTTGAATTATTATTTCTTGTTTTTGAATTTTCTCACTTTAGAATAAGCTATAAATACATTTTTCTTAATCTGCTTTAAGAGAATATTTCCTTATTATTCAGTACTGTTTTTTATTCTCGCAATTATTTTGTAAGTCATGTGAAAATAGTATAATTTGCATTGTTTTAAGAATTGTGTCAAAATTGTAAAAACTACTAAATGTTGGGCCAAGTGATGCAAATAATCGAATTTGGGCTTGAGAATCTACGTCTGAACAACGGCCCAATTAAATAATTTATCTATTAATATTTGTCCAACAAAAAACCCAAGCCCAGCTCTAAATCCGATTTTCATTAGCATTCCAAATATTCAAATATACTTAAAATCATACATATTTTTTTAAATTCGACACAAATTATGAATCTTCTTCAATTAAATAGTCAAGAAACTCTAAATTATACAAGTATAGGACTTATTGGTCCCGATTTTTCAGAGTAGAAAAT
Source organism: Plectranthus barbatus (assembly GCA_026898455.1). Classification (NCBI taxonomy): domain Eukaryota; kingdom Viridiplantae; phylum Streptophyta; class Magnoliopsida; order Lamiales; family Lamiaceae; genus Plectranthus; species Plectranthus barbatus. The sequence goes on from JAPKLW010000462.1 coordinate 507,334, forward strand.
ATATGTACAACGAAAATTAAGTTTGTTTATTCGGTAAGTTTGCACTTATTCAAGTTGATGGTGACGTGTCAGCTTGATTTGTCAAATCATGTTCAAATACTTGGCGTCAAGTATACTTAATGTCAGTATTCAGAATATACTACAACAGTTGAGTGTTGAGTTTTAAAGAGAAATAAGCTGGCAGATAGTAATAAAGCAATAAATGACTCGAACTTGTAGTGGTTCGGACTAAACTGTCCTACATCCACTCTTCAAACTCTTGGTCTGACAATCCACTAAGCTTAGAATTTTTACAGGTGCTCGTACGATCTATTGCTTGCTGAAGAATGCCTTGTGTCCACAAGCGCACTCGCCTGATCCTTGCATGGTTCTTCGCTTCGCAGCTTCTCAGAGTGTTGGCGCACCAGTCAGCCTATTCGTAGCCAGAATAGGGCGTTTATAGTTCTCCCTTGAACTATCTCCTTGACCACATGTTGCCCGTAAGAGTACAAGACGTAATTGACTGTTATAGTCTTTCTTGGAGAGAAAGACAACCAAGAAATAACTCAAAAACACTAAAGTTCTAAGTCTCATGTGCACTACGATGACACACGGAAAAGCTTAAGAAAGCCACAAATAATTTAGTAAGCTTGATAGTTGTTAGCTTTTGCGTACTCGGCTATTGTAAAAATTGATTCGGTAACCTTCTCCTGGTTGAAGTCTCCGGTATTTATAGCCGTGAGATAGAAGATTTGAAATAAATGTCCGTTAGAGACAAATTGGAAGATGTCCAATCGGATGTTTCTATTGGCTGCTGCGGTAGGCGGGTAGGTGGTGCTTTTCTAGATGTTCTGCACCTGCTCCGTTTTTTTCTGACAGTGACAGCGACGATTCGTCTTTGTGTCAGAACGACAGTATTCGTCAGTTTGAGGAATCTCGGACCTGTTATCCTAGTAACAAAACTTGGAGTTTCGTGCTTGCAAACTTTAAGGCATCTCCAATCCTCAAAGTTTGTACTTCTTTAGTACATTCCTCAACCGATTCTTCATGACTTCATGCATTGGGACCTAGACTAGGAAGTCCATGCTGCTACCGTCATACTTGCAAGTCCATACTGATGATGTCATCTTTCGATGTATGAAGTCCATGCTGCTACCGTCATACTTGCAAGTCCATACTGATGATGTCATCTTTCGATGTATGCTTGGTCCCTATGCTGGTAAGTATGGTGCATCCATTGAGACTATACTTGCTGGATATGTACTTGACGGAATCCAGATTCTTCAGCTAGACTCATAATCATCTAGACTTGTAAGTTCGGCTCAAACCTTTGTCTGTTGAGTCTTTTGCGCATACTAGATTGAATGGTCAGTCTACTCTTCGCATTAGCTTCAGCTTACAACTCAATAAAAGTTCCTATACATTACTTTACATTTTTCGACTATGCTGTAACTATCTAAGATAACTTTTATATACTTTGACCTACCAAAATACAATAAGAAAATAAGAAATTTTTTAACAAATTTTCTAACAGTACTGAACTCTTTTTAGGGTAATAAACAACTAATTAGATTCATCGAAGTTTTTATTATTAAATAACATACTTTATTTATTTGTAATTTGTAAATAACATTGTTCAGGATTTAAGATTTTCATATTTTTAATTTGTTTCTCGAAAACAATTTAAAAATATTTTGACACGATTTTATTCTCTTTTTCCCTAATTGATATTTTTAGAAATACACGTGCACGTCATTTTATTTCATGAAATGGAATTTCGGCAAATCCAATCAACTTAGTGTTACCCAAAAAAATGTGTTTTTATATTTGTACAGGTTTGATTGCTTAATTGAAAATTTTAATAGATTGAGTTTGGTGTATTTTTAAATATTTGACTCAAATTTATGTATGGGAATATATTCTAAAATAAGTAAACTAATTTTTCTCCAGATCAAAATCATTGCAATTATAATTTATCACTATTTTTCTTTCTTGGATATAATGGCTGTCGATCTTAAAAAGGAATATAATTAGTGTAAATGAATTTGCATATAAGAATAAATATTGTTAAATAGTAGTTGCGGACCTATTGTTACTAAAATCCAAAATGATAATACCAATTTGCTTCTAAAAAGATAATATATAAATTTGAATCAACTGAAATAGTGTTTTTTTTTAATTTTTGTAGTACGGTATGGATAGGGGTGTAATCGAACCGAGTCGAGTCGAGTAATGTCGTGCTCAAGTTTGACTCGTTTAGTTTCGAGTCGAGCTTCGAGCTTTTTAATCGAATACTTTGATGTTCACGAACATTATCGAGCCTAAACGAACTTTCTAAATTTAGAATATATTTAAGATTTTCATTATTATTTTGAAGAAAAGGTTATTTATTCCCAAAAAAAATATCATATTCATGCTCATATTATAAATATTTTTCATTATTAGATAGATTTATCATTATTGTTACTCTTAAATCATGAGAATATTATTTTTATAAAAGTAATTATTTTATATTTCTTACTAATGTTAGCTAACGAGCCTGCTCACGAGCTCACGAGTCGAATACTATGATGCTCAAGTTTGGTTCATTTAATAAACGAGCTTTACTAAACGAACTCGAACGAGCTTTTATCGAGTCGAGATCCGAGTAGCTCAGGAACAGTTTGGTTCATTTACACCCCTAGGTATGGACAATTATATGACGACATAAAGGGAACAATAATTTTTATGGATGATTTTGTATAATGGTTAGTTATCATAAAAACATAGGTGCATTATTATTTCTGATTAGTACAAACAATTTGCATAATTTTTATTTGAAAGTGTACTCACACATTCTTTATGACAGATGGTGTGTAATATTTATGATAATAAATTGTAGAATATATAATTAAAGTATTAATTTACAGGGAGAAATTACAAATCAACTTAAAACTATTTAATTTAAGAGACTTGATTAGTGATTTTTTCACTTATGCTCATGCCATTAGGAACGATATGTAATCCTTCTGGTGCAGAAATTTTTTCACTTTCTCAAAAAAAAAAAAAAAAAGAAAAAAAAAAGACTTGATTAGTTGAGAATTAAAAAGTATTATGATGTAAATAATTTAACATTTTGCTTAAACCAAAACTCAAAAAATAGCATTCGATGTGAGGTAAGAAAACATTTTTTAACTAATAAACATGATTTGATTAATCTAAAAACATATATTATTTTTGTCATCTGTTTAAATTGATTTCTATATAATTTCAAATATAACTTGATCCATGATTAATCCATTATAATTTTAAATATTACTTGATTTATTATTAAAATTGACTAAAGTGGATATTTGGTATTAAAACTTATTTTTTATTAAATAAAATATATTTTTAATTAACTCATCATGTTATTATATATTACTCAATATATAATATATTTGTAAGCATAATTTAAGTATATATATCTAGGGAGCGGATCCAGTGAGAAAACTCTTAACGTGAGAAAGTGAGAAAGATGCTTGATTGCATTCACGACATTGCTTGATTGTATTCAGGTCGTTGCTTGATTGCAATGTTACTTGATTGTGCTTTAGTTGTTGCTTGATTATTTTGTTGTTTGATTGCATTTCAGTTGTTGCTTGATTCAATATCAACCATTGATTTTTTTGGATCTGATGGACATGATTCATTCTTTTTTCTCACATGAGAATTTTTTTTTACATGATCTCTCCTCTCTCTATATATAAAGTATTAAAACTAAAAGTCTCAACTCTTAATCATGTCCATTAAAGACCTATTTAACGAAACGTTATTGGATCAAATGACAAAAACTGTGATGGTGTTTCCCAGATGAAATGAAAAATTGGATTTGTGTAATTGGAGAATGATTTCTCATTCTTTATCCGGAAAGATATGCGGCTATGAAAGAGGGATTAAGAGGAACATAATTGAATGGGTGGTAAAATGCTTCTTCCTTCCATATTTTGGATCTTAACTCGATGGAATAATATGTTACTGTTGAACCACGGAAGAATTGAAATTTTAGATCAAAACACTATTTATTGATGGTATGAAGTATGAACTGCCAAAAAAAAAAAAAAAA
>JAPKLW010000463.1:0-11426 GCA_026898455.1 Plectranthus barbatus
TTAAGAGCATTGAGATGAAGTTTACTTTGCTCATTATATTTATTTGTTTTTATTTTGTTCTTTGTCAAATTGTAATTGTTTGCTAAAAGTTCTCTATAATTGAGACTGTATGAATGAATTTGATATTGTATAATTGTTTCCTAGAAGTGAGATTGTATGAATGAATTTGAGCATGAAACAAATTCTCTGTAAGTCTTTTGATACTGGAAACCACCCTTCCAAGTCATACTTTTTCGCAGTCATATCATTCAATGCACCAGAGACAATAGCCATAACTTGATAGGGAATATTTGGCTACTCAAGGGAATAATTTCACAAGCTTCAGTTAGAAACAACTAACCTTAAGGAGCAATCATAAATTAATCAATTTTTAGTGGTACATCTTTCAGAACATGCTTTTCTATCAATACAAAGGCGTTGGAACAATTTGAGAAGAAATTGAATCAGAAAAGAGCCAAAAAAAAAAAAAGATACCAGCTTGTAGAAATCTTCAGAATTTTTTAGTATTTCTCAATATGATATGATACAGGGAACAACAGCAGTCATGAAGATGCAAATCCGTCCAATACAAAAAAAATGAAAAAGAAAAAAAAAAAAGACACCATTAAAAATGATTAAATATAGTCCAATTAGCTAGGAACAAGAAAAAAAAAACACTAAGGAGCTAAATGAAGGCTGCGCCAAATTTCCAAAACAATTTTCAGAATCAAACTCCAAGCAAGGCTTCGTCTTTGCTACCTGCAACAAATTAAGGAGCTACATATTAAGAACACAAACCACAAAGAAGAACTATAAATTATGAACTATAGCTAAAGAAGAACACATACCAGACAAATTTAATAAATCATCCATTGACATTATCCACTTGAGACCGTTGACTGTCTTCTTGTGATTCAACATTGTTCGTTGATCCTTCAGCCTTACGCTAACATTTATTCATATAAAAAATCAACTTATTATAAATTGTAAAATTCATATATGAATTATAAATAATATCATACCTTACGTCCTTGTTGATTAGTTCTTGGTCTTTGAGTTTTTTGCTAAATAGTAAAAGACAATATATTAAGAAAATATAGGAAAATATTTATTAGATTAGGAAAAAGATAAAAATAAATATTTTACCTTCAGCAGTGGATTAACAAATGATTCACGTTCAGGACAAGTTCTTGTGTTGTGGCCTAATCGACCGCATCTTCTACATGACATTTTCACTCCAACCTTTGTCCATTTGTTTTTGCCTTTTTTCACATCCTCAGTAGCATCTCTTATCCTGTTTTTACTAGGTCTTCCAGGTGGCTTTACATACTTTGGTGGGAGAATTGTAGGCTCATTTACAATCGGCCAATCTAAAGGGCCACCTATTGGGGTCAATCCATGCTTGTATGTTTCAATAGCATTTATCCTATGATAGAAGCTATCAACATAAGTAGCAGGGTCATCTCTTACGTGAAAAATGCAAACAAGAGCATGCACACAAGGGATTCCAGTCAATATCCACCATCTACAGCTGCATTTTCTACTATGCAAGTCCACAATAGAAACATCACCCTTTTGCATCAAATTATGTACTTCATACTTGCTATCAATAGAAGGAATTAGCTCATAATTTTTCACATGTAACTGAATCTTCTGGAGCTTCTTCCTAATATTAGGACATAAGATGTCTATACAATTAAGCAAGCTTTTCGAAATCTCATACATTCTCCTCATCAAATGTTGCCTGATATTCTCCAACATGTGAATTAGTGGCTGGTCCCTAAAGTTCAATATGTAACTATTGAATGTCTCACAGATATTATTATCTACCATATCAGTCTTAGGATGTAGGGATACCAATGACTAACAAAAGGCATGAGGCTGTCTGGAAATAAAGTCATCATATGCAGCAATTGACTCATCCTTCATCTCACCCATTTTAAGTTGAAATTGGGTTTCGGAAGTGCACATGACTGATTGCCAGAATAACAATTTGAACTTCGGACCATTGTGAACTTTTTTCCAATTAGCATAGACATGTCTTGCACAATGTCTATGTTCTGCATTTGGTGCCAACTTCTGAATCCCATTTATGAGGCCCTGCAAGTTAAAAATTAAAAGAACTTATATATTAGATTTGAATTAAAAGAATTAAAAATAATAGGAATTAAAGATGTTATAAACTCTACCTTTTGTTTGTCGCTCATAAAACTCCAACCATTGCCATCGGTTATGTTGAATTCTTGAAAGAGAATATCAAAAAACCATGTCCATGTATCTTCATTTTCTTTCTCAACTACAGCCCATGCTACAGGATACATCTTGTTATTGCAATCTTTACCAACAGCACTTAAAATTGCTCCTCCAAGTACTGTTTTTAAAAAGCAAGCATCAAAACCAATAATCTTTCTGCATCCTATCATGAAACCATACTTTAAGGCTGAAAACCCAATATATATCCTTTGGAAAACAGGTCTATTACTTTCATCCAGATAAGTCTTCAATTCAAACCTCCCTGCTCTGTCCATTTGCCTTAAATAAGAAACATATGATCTTAACTTACTATAATGACTCTCAAAAGACCCTCTCAGCTTCTCAATTTATTTTGCCTTAGCTCTGTAGCAAGTGCTTGAAGTAACAGTTGTATCATAAAGTAACCGGACATCCTTTATCATATCCTTTGTACTATACCTTGGGTTTTTCTTCAGCATGGGTACTAGGATATTTGACAACCACTCACTTGTCGCTTGTCTATTGCGGACAGCTCTAACACAATTGTGTTCCCCATTGTATGCTTTTATGACACAAGTTGGTTCTCCCTGCAATTTACTAGCATACAATCTCCAAGGACAACCATCTTCACAGACAGCTTCAAGTTTACCTCTACCCGTGTACTTCCATTTTATATTATGCCCATTCACTATTGCTCACTCCCTCCTTACACTCAGTACAATCCTTAAATTTCAACCCAACATCAAGTTTCAATTTTTTATGATCACATTTTTTTTATCATAAATATCACAATTTTTTTCTTCTTAAGTCTAACAAAATTGGCATCTTCATCTGTATCCAATGATGCCCAAGAACCATCTGAGTTAGTATACTCAGACTCATACCCACTTTGTTCAACCACCTCATCTCTAGTTGCTCTAGTTGCTAGTTCTTTATCATGTCTCGCTTTAGTTCTAAGCTCAAGTAATTCTTCATCATCAGACAATAAATTACCATCTTCAATTAATAGTGAAGTGTCGCTCCTATCACTTGACTCATCGTAAACATCATCACTCTGACTCTCACTGTCATTTCTATTATCATTCTCAAAATCATCCATGATATATAATCCTGTTAAACATTAGGTAAGAAATAACATATATCAATTTCAACAAAATAATGGAGCACTCAGCACGCACTAGCAAAAAAAATGAAAAAAATATACCAAAGAATAGTCATAGAAAATTCACAAGAAAAATCGATAAAGAAGGAAAAATCACAGTAGAAATCAAGAATAATATAATATTCCATGGAAGACCTAAGTTGGGAAAATATGGCATAATCACCAATGCAAACTGTACTAATTGAAAACTTGAAGGCAACTATAAACATTAAATAGAAATTAAGCCATAACCTTGACACAGTAAATCAAAGACCTACTATTTTGTGAATTATTCAATTACAGTTCAATTAAGCAAAGATTTCCATTCATAAATACGCAGGTTATCATATCATAGAAGCCCAGAGCTCTATATTAATAGAATCTAGATAGCACTTTACGTTAATAGATGTTAAGAGTAAATTTATTCATAATTAAGAAAACTTGCTTCTATACCATTCTATGGCTGTGCGCAACTTGATGACCACTTCTATATTAAACACGGCACCAGCAGAAATAATTTTCGTCGCCGATCGATTGGAAGGGGGGGGGGGGAAGAAATTCCGTGGACGATCGATTGGATTGGGAAGGGAAGAATTTTCGTCGACGATTGATTGGACTGGGAAGAAGAATTTTCGTTGACGATCGATTGGACTGGGAAGGGGGAAGAATGTTTTGGGGATAAATTAGGTTTTGAATATTTTATTTTATTTAATAATATGATGTGGATTTAAATTATGATGTGGATTTAAATTATATATATTTTTTAATATGACGAGGATTTCCGGTTGCCCAGTCAGCTTTCCGACGCCGGAATATTTTTACAGACTAGATTTGAATGGTTTTGGATAGTTTGGACATAAAATAGAGAATATTTATAGTTCATACTAGAATTGAAAAAAGGTCGATAGTTTGTACTATATTTGATGTTTTGGCCTATTTAGTGCGTAGTTTGTCATCTTGAACAAGTTCTCGGACAAAGTGATAATCTATGTCGATGTGTTTCGCTCTCTTGTGGGCGACTAGATTCTGCGTGAGAAATATAGAGCTCTTATTATCACATAGCAGCCGTGGGGAGCCGTCGAGTGGGACGCGAAGCTCGCACAGGAGTGATGTGATCCAAATGACTTCGGCGCCTGTGTTTGCCATAGCGCGATATTCAGACTCGCAACTGGACCGTGCCACAGTTGGTTGCTTCTTCGCACTCCAGGATACTAAATTCCCAGCTAGGAAGATAGCATAACCATATGTAGATCGACGAGTATCTGTGCAACGTGCCCAATCAGCGTCCGAATAAGCGACAAGATCACGTGCATGGGAGTGAGAAAAAATAAGACCGTGAGATAAAGTGCCCTTCACATAACGCAGTATGTGTCTTATAGCTTGGAAGTGCTCGTCGGTCGGAGCTTTAAGAAATTGGCTCGCTTGGTTGACTGCAAATGAGATATCCGGACGAGTTATAGTAAGGTATTGAAGGGCTCCAACAAGGGAGTGATAATGAGTGATATCGGCAAGAGCTTCGCCAGACTGAGGAAGAGAATAATCTGACGGCAATGGAGTGGCTACTGGGCGAGCGTCGAGAAGTTCGGCTCGCGTGAGAATGTCGCGAGCATACTTAGCTTGCGAGAGCAGTAAACCTGATTAGTGTATGTGACCTCCAATCCTAGGAAGTAACTGAGACGACCCATGTCCTTGATAGCAAACTCAGAGTGCATGCGAGTGATAAAAGCCGAAATGTGATGCGAGCTGTTGCCGATCAGGATGATGTCATCGACATAAACGAGAAGATAGAGCAAAGTGCACTCTTTCGAATAAATAAATAGAGAAGTGTCGGCCTTGCTGCATATGAAACCCGAAGAGAGGAGAAATGAGCTAAGATGTTGGTGATGGGTTTTGTATACTGAAAGCATTAATTATAATGAGTATACAACGGTTTATTTCTCCTATCTTTCAAACAATCTTACATGTATGTAACAATGTTATCCTTTTGTCTCACTGATAGAGACGATCATACGGCGTGTAGTAGATCAAAGAAGACAGTATGATCACTTGACCTAGTGAGACATAAACCTGATCACAACCGAGACAGAGTATGAGGATACGTCTGTCCGGATGGCTGCGATATTGTCGGAATAAGTAGTCTGTCTTGGTTACTTGACATGCTTGTACGCAAGGGTGGCGTATTGATGGACCACAATGAGATGTATTTGACTGTCTGACATCAGTGAATACAAGATCTTGATATTGATTGAGTCCAAACCCTAACGAAGGTTCAGGGGTTTGCATGGGTTGACTGTTGCTTTGACTTGCCATGGTGGAGAGCCTGAGTAACGTGCTCGTATATCTGCATCTTGGGTAACAGCAGTTCGTGTAGTACCGCCTGAGACTGAGTTTAGGTAACCATATCCGAGTAATAGGATGGGGACATTACCTGAGGAGCTCAATGACATTCATCGTGCCAAAGTCCTGCAGGCTGATTAAGTTCAGACACGAGTGATAAGGATTGAGTGGTACTACTCAGGAATAATAAGATATTAATTAATTGTAGATAGAGCTTGTCAGAAGCTCTAATTAATTAATGAATGTCCGGTAACCTTAAATATGGGGATTCTCAATTAATGCAGCCCGTTCTCATAACGTGGTAATAAATGGGTAGATCAATATTAATTCTGTGTTGAAAAAGAATTAATATTAATTAATTAATTGTGTCGTGGGTTGTGGACATGAGAATTAATTAATTTATAGGACCACTTTATTATTTGCATTAGGTCCCAGGTCTGGCCCAAGTAATATATGCTAAATGGCTCCCAGTAGCCCATTAGGGATAAAACCCTAGGTCTATAAATAGACCCCCCTATCTCTGAAACCTTAGCCACCTTGATCATAATTCAAATCAGTCAAAACCCTAGGGAGAGAGAGAGTTGGGCGGCGCCAACTGTAGAGGGAGGAGAAGGAATTTCGACTCTGGCCTATATCACAGATCTGTGGAATCCTCACCAGTAGTAGATCTGAACAACATTGGGATACAACCCTGAAGATCTGATCTGGAGAACATAAACTTTTCTTCCTTCTTTTCTTTGTTTTCGATTTTATCTAAAAATTAGTTATCTAATTTCTGTTTCCGCAGATTAAATCGAATCGCGTGGTTGAATTGAAAGTTGGATATTCAAACGCGAAAGATCGGACCAGACTCTACGGATTTAGGGTAATCTCTCAATCCACGAATCAGATTAAATTCATAGGAGCATGCTAGGTTTTATTGTGAATTTAGATTGTGTGCAATATCCATAAATCGATCCGGTTCAGTTGGATTTTGTGATTCGGTTCACAAGAAATCCCTACAGTTGGAACCAAGCACGGGGTGCCTGCTTAAGTCCATAAAGCACCTTTTTGAGACGGCAGACATGATTGGGAAAGCGTGGATCAGCGAAGCCCGGTGGTTGATCCATATAAACAGGCGTCGATAGAATGCCGTTGAGAAAGGTATTTTTTACGTCGAGCTGATGCAATGACCAACCAGATGCGACTGCAAGCAAGAGAACAATATGAACGGAAGCTGCTTTGACAACTGGACTGAATGTGTGGGAGAAGTCAAGTCCAGGTGTCTGAGAGAAACCCTGCGCAACAAGGCGAGCCTTGTGACGCTCGATAGTGCCGTCCGATCAAAACTTAGTCAAGAAAACCCATTTAGAACCAACAATATTAGAATCGGAAGGTCGCGACACTAGATCCCAAGTGTTATTTTTCTGTAAAGCGTGCATCTCCTCAGACATAGCGGCTAGGGATGGTTCGGTATGGTATACCAGACATTTTTCTCTATACCTTATACCTTACCGAAATTTACGGTATGAGAAAAACTCATACCGTTACCGTACCGAAGTTTTTGTATACCTTAGTTCGATATACCAGTTTTTCGGTATGATTTCAGTATGAGTCGGTATAGTTTCGGTATGAGATAATTTATATACTATTACTTCAACATATCGAATTCTTGAAATAATTTCAATATGATTTTGGCGTGACATAATTTACATACCATTTATCTTATCATTCTTTCAATATACTGATAACATACCAAATTTTTTTGATATACTTTGATTTTTACTATTTTTTCTATTGATATTTATTTAAGAAATATGTTTATATCAATAATATTGCTAGGTGAAAAGAGAAGATATAATTTTATTTTTAATTTATTATTTTAAAATAATAATAAAAACAAAAATATTATAATATTTTTGGTACGGTATGTGCCGGTATACCTTCAATATTAGGATTGCCATACCGTTACCGTACCGAAAATTTTCGGTACGGTATGATACCTTACCAAAAATTATGGTATACCAAAAATTCAATAATTTCGGTATTTTTTCGATAGGATATGTCCGATATTTCGGTATTTTTCACCATCCCTAATAGCGGCAAGCCAAACAGGATGCTTGGCTGCAGATTTATAACCCTTAGGCTCAGAAGTAGTAATAAGGGCATTGTGGAGATTAGTAGTAGCATAATACGCGAGATGACGTGGCTTGAAGATGCCGGCGCGAGCACGCGTGACCATATGATGTCCGGGCGGAGTGGGAGGTGGAGCTTGCGGTGCCGAAGCTGGAGAGGGCTAGGGAGAAGGCATCGGCGCAGGAGATGCTGGCGGATCGTCGTGGCATAAAGTGCAAGGGTGAGGAGCAGTAGCTGGCCGAGGTGGAGCGGGTGCCAGAGGGGCAGGCGTTGGAGCCGAGAATTCCATAGAAGTAGCTGCATGAGGCTCAAGAAAACCAAAGATGTCGAGCTGAGAGATAGGAGCTGCATGCGAGGTAGAATCAAACGAAAAATGTAGCTCATCAAAATGGGCATGTCGCGTAGTGTAGATGCGATGTAGTGGGATCAAAACAACGGAAGCCCTTGTGACTGTTGAAATAGCCGATGAAGATACACGGAATGCTGCGAGGAGAGAACTTGTGTGCGGCATAATCACGGAGACACGGATAGACCCGGCAACCAAATGGATGAAACAAACCATAATTGGGATGTATACCAAATAGAGTATGGAATGGCGACGAACCTTGAAGAACGACTGAAGGTAGGCAATTGATGGTAAATGTCGATGTACAAAAGGCTTCAACCCACATAGTGAGCGGCAGACGACACTGAAAGAGTAAGGCTAACCCGGTTTCAGTAATATGCCTATGCTTGCGTTCTGCACGACCATTTTGAGATGGGGTGTACGAGCATGATTGATGATGCTGAATGCCTTTATTGGAAAACAAATCCTAAACCGCCTTGTTTGTAAATTCGGTGCCCCCGTCACTTTGGAAAAGCTTGATCGAACGAGAGAACTGAGTCTCAACCAGCGACACATATTTATGCAAAATGGAGAAAAAATTCGACTTCCTGGCTAATGGATAGAGCCAGGTGAAATGACTGTAATCGTCGACAAAGATCACATAATACCGAAAATTTGCAGTAGAGGTAATAGGGGCAGGTCCCCATAAATCGCAATGTATTAAATCCAAAACATGCGATGAACGCTTTTCATTTAAATTAAAAGGAAGACGCGAACTTTTAGCAACTTGACAGGACTGACAAAGACTCAGTTTAGGCAAACAAGAGATAGTATTCGGAAGCCCTTGTTTGCTAAGTAATGAAATGGAATTAAAAGATACATGACCCAATCGACTATGCCATAATTCAAACGATGCACGCAAGGAATTATTCTTCAGTTGAGAGATGAAGGTGGGCTGCACATGATCAAGAATGTAAAGTCCGACTTTACGACGACCTCTTGCGAGAACTTCCTTTGTGTGCCGATTCTGAACAGTGAAATATTTATCAGAAAATAATAAATCAACAGGATAATTCGAAGTAAGCTTGCTAACCGAGAGCAAGTTCTTAGTAAGAGAGGGCACCACCAAGACATCCAATAAATCAACAGAGTTAGACAACCGAGAAAAACCAATACGTGATATATCAAGAGATTCACCATTACCAACAACAACTCAATCGGAGCCGAAATATGACTGAGAAGAGTCGAGAATATCGGCATCAGGAGTCATATGAGCAGATGCGCCAGTGTCGAAGAACCAATCCGAGACGTTCGGGGAAGAAACAGAACAGTTGACATTGAAGGCCTTGGCAAGATTTGCGCTCGATGAGAACGAATAGCGATCCAGACAAGAGTCCGCGTAGTGTCCATCACGACGACATATTTGACATCTGGGCGTGCGGTGCTGGTTCGAGTTCTTGTTACCACGCCGACACTGATTGTTTTGAGAGCCGGTATTGCACTTATCTGTATTGGTGCGAGCGAAGGAAGGCAACGACGAGGGCTGATTGTGGCCGTAAAATACGACGGGTGAGGTGGTGTTGCCGTCCATGGAATCCTGAAACATAGAGAAACTTTCAGCCTTGGAGAGTAAATCGCGAAAGGAGGGCAACGCAGTGAGCGCCATCTGCACGATGGCAAAAGAAGAGAACTGCGGACCAAGGCCACGAAGGAACCAATGCGCCTTGTCCGTGTCCTCAACCGGACGACTCATGGCTGCCAACTGGTCACATAGTGCTTTAGATTCACGACCATATTCAGCAACAGAGCGTGTACCACGCTTGATCAGTTGCAAGTCATCCTTGAGACGAAGTTCACGTGCCTTCGACTAGTTGCTGAAGGCGGCATCCAGAGTCGTCCAGACGGAGCGAGCAGTCGTGCAACCAATGACCTCTGCCATAGCTTCTTCAGACAAAGTGGAGAGAAGTAGACTGAGCAACTTCTGATCTTGGAGATGCCAAGCGTTGAAGGCCGGGTTGGCGGATACCGTACCCGACGGGGATACGAGGGCGGTCGGAGGTGTCGGAAGGGAGCCATCGACATATTTAATCAGATCCTGGCACGTGAGGAGAGGAACAAGTTGCGAGCGCCAGAGAAGGAAGTTGGACGACGATAACTTGATCGTGATCATGTGCACGAGTGTGGATAACGATAGGGGATCATCAGAAGCCATTGTACGAAGGAACGGCGAGAGCGAGAGGCGTAAGGGAGGGAGAGACGTGAGGATTAGGGTTTAGGATCGAATTAGATGGCTGATACCATGATAGGGTTTTTCGCAAATCGTAAAATACTTTATTGATGAATATAAATAGAGCACAAAAAGATATGAGAATATCTAAAAGGTATGTAAACTCTAGAAACCCTAAATACTAAAGTATCTATAACAAATCTAATATTATTCTTTTTTTTTTTTGAGAGAAATCTAATATTATTCTATCAATTTAAAATCACGTATTAAAAGTTTACAAAACTTTTGAAGCATGTTTAATTTAATTTATACAACTTTTAACTATATGATTTAACGAGAAATGATATGCTGCCCACCTTATGGTGAGCTTCTGTGAGCTACAACATATATTTTCATGTTTCTTTAATAAAATTTTATTTTGTTAATCATTTATTTTTTATAATTTTAATTTATTATAGTTTAAATTAATTTTATAAATTCAACCATAGGGTTCATACACCCAATTAGGGTATATTATATTCTTGTAGCTCACGAAAGCTCACCATTAAGTGGGCAGCATATCATTACTCATGATTTAACATACACAACTTTTACGCATTACGTAAATTTAGTTTAATTGCAGAACTTTTTATTAATTACATTATTTAAAATTTGATTAGATCTCATTTTAATTAAATTTCATGATTTCTCTTATATTTAGTTATGTGGTATTCTTTATGATTAAATTTTTAATTCAATTTAATCTCAACTTAATTCGTGATTCTTAATTTAATTATATTATTTAAAATATAACTTGATTTAAACTTTTATTTTTTTTTAGCTACATGATTTTTAATTATGATTAGAGTTAAATTTTAATAAGTCTTATTACATAAATTTATCTATATATATATTAAAGCAAAGTAGTGGAAAGAAAAATTATTCCAGCTAAAATCTCATGCATATTTTTATAATATATATAACTAGTATGGCACCCGCGCCGATGCGCAGGACAATTAATTAATTTATTTGTTATAATGTGTTCACTTATATTTATATAAAACATGTAAAATTATATATATATATATATA
>JAPKLW010000463.1:11526-36096 GCA_026898455.1 Plectranthus barbatus
TATATATATATATATATATATAAGATAACATATGTGCACAAATATATAATATATTTTATACATTCTGAAATACTTCCTAATATACAACATTAGCAGTACATGAAATTCTAAGAATATCATCATCACTTGCTAATATCTTGAGGCTGCTTCTAGTCGTAATTCTGGAAACAACAACATATAATTGACCATGAGTAAAGACAAGTTTCTTCAATAAAATGCCAACACATGATAAGAATTGTACTTGACTCTTGTTAATAGTCATGACATATAAACAATAAAAGGGATCTGTCTTCTCTGAAACTTGAATGACAAATGTATATCAGAAGGTGTGCGGGTCATTCTCGGAATAAAAACAATTCCACTTGAAGTATTTTCAGTTAGTATCTTAGCTTCAATAACATGATTGCCAAGCCTAGTGATAATTAGATGGGTTCCGTTGCACAATCCAACATAATGATCTATATTTCTCAGTAGCATAATGGGAGTACCCACTTTAAGCGTCATCTTATGATTTGACAATTTCGTACATTTCAAGCCATTCAAATATCCAAGTGTGTGCAAATCAATCAACACATTCATCAGTCCATTAGATTTACATATACTGCCTGAACTTAAATAAACCCTACTGTCAGAGGTATTACAATCCATCATGTATTGATTCATCGAATCAATAATATCCATTGTTGGAGCCAAAATTGCTCTATCTTGCAAATATGATAGATCATTATTGCCAGATAATACATTAGGATACGTGCTTTTGACAATTGCCTCTACAGGGTCTCCAGAAAAGTTAAGGTAAATATCATAAGTATTTGGACATTTCCTTATCCATCATTATCACCATCTCCAATTGATGCAACCCACTTTGAGAATATTTTTAATTCAGAGGCTTCAACTTCATAGCTTATATTTTGGAGTCGCATATATTTCGTCAACCTTAAAACTATCACATCTTTCCATAAATATGATGAATTGATAGTGGCATTGACAATGTCTTATCTTTTTTCCTTCGGTATAACAGGCAATATTTGTCTAAAATCACCACTAAAGACCATTATTTTTCCACCAAATGGTAGCTTGCATGATGAACTATTCTTAAACCGCATCAGATCCTTCATGGTTCGACCAAGAGCTTCAAGACAATACTTGTGCATCATAGGAGCATCATCCCAAATAATAAGCTTGCAATTTATAATCAATTCAACTAATGGAGTTCCTTGTTTTATGTTGCAAGTTGAATTCTCATAAAGAGTCAGTGGAATGGAAATTTTCGAGTGAGCAGTTCTTCCACTAGGCAACAACAAAGATGCTATTTCGCTTGAAGCAACATTTAGAACTATGTGGCATTTACATTTTATTGCAGCAGATATGGTCTTCCAAAGAAAAGGTTTACCGGTACCACCATAACCACAGACAACGAATACTGCAGAACCATCAAATTTAGCTTTTTCCATAATTACATGGTACACATGACGTTATTCATCTGGTAGCTTTTCCAAGCAGTATGTATGTTTAGATGTTAATTCTTCACGATTATAGTTCATTTCATCCGTTATTAATCGATTCCCACTTCCAAAGAAATATTGTGAACTTGTATAGGAAATCTCATTGAAATCTTCAAGATTTTTTCCGATCTTTTGCAATATTTTCTCATGTTCAACCAACGTAAGATACTTTATAGTGTGTGTGTGTGTATGAAAAAAAAAAGAGTTATATACCTGGATTTGCAGAATCTTTGTACCTTTTATAAAGTATATCATCTCAAAGATAAGTCCAACACATCTCTCATACAACTTCGGGTTTGCTCATCGACGTTGTAGTGAGTAGATTGCAAAATAATCGTCTAATAGACTCTGAAGTCCCCCAATAACTTTCTTCAGTTATTCCATTAATGAACATTCCAACAAACATAAAGCAAAACATGCATCTTAATATGACTCATATTGAACTCCATCTATAAACATCACGAACAATATTTATCAACATTCTGATATAGTATAAATCACTACTTCCTGGTGGAACATAGTAGCATATTCCTATTCAAAAACCCTGTTTTCTTTTAACCCATTCTCTTATTTTCTTTTTCCACACAAATTTTGTTGGAAATCAAACTAATATGTTTAAATGTAAATAAATATTCACAACTTCATAAGTGATTCAAACTTTTTAAATCTCTCATCAACAAAAAAGAACATATTTACTCCTCCGTAGGCTATGTTATAATAATTTCTCAAATATATTTTTCAAACACAAATTTTAATGGATTAGTTGTAAGCCGGATAAATTTCATGATTTTTCTTATATAGTTATGTGGTATTCTTTATGATTAAATTTTTAATTCAATTTAATCTCAACTTAATTCGTGATTCTTAATTTGATTATATTATTTAAAATATAACTTGATTTAAACTTTTATTTTTTTTAGCTTAATTATGATTAGAGTTAAATTTTAATATGTCTTATTACATAAATTTATCTATATATATATTAAAGTAAAGTAGTGGAAAGAAAAATTATTTCAGCTAAAATCACATGCATATTTTTATAATATATATAGATTACCAGTTTTAAAAATTAAAATAATATTATTTCGTCCTCATATCTATCACAACATTAATTTATAATTTTCTTTTTATTTATTTTTTATTAAAAAACATAAACATTTATATTTAAGCAATATGTAAATACGTAATCTACCTTCATTACATAATTTAAAAATCACGTATTAAAAGTTTACAAAACTTTTGAAGCATGTTTAAGTTAATTTATACAACTTTTAACTATATAATTTAATTTACACAACTTTTACGTATTATGTAAATTTAGTTTAATTGCAATTTTTTATTAATTACATTATTTAAAATTTAATTAGATCTCAATTTTAATTAAATTTAATGATTTTTCCTATATTTAGTTATGTGGTATTCTTTATGATTAAATTTTAATTTAATTTAGTCTTAACTTAATTACGTGATTCTTAATTTAATTATATTATTTAAAATATAACTTGATTTAAACTTCTATTTTTTTTAGCTACATGATTTTTAATTATGATTAGATTTAAATTTTAATAAGTCTTATTATATAAATTCAAATATTTACGATATTTAATTATTTAAAGTTTAACTTTAATTTTTAATTGTAATGCCACATCATGAACATTTTCTAAATGAAAATAAAAACTAAACGGCATTCAACCTTAACAGTTTCCGTGGCGTTGATATGACAAAAAATTAATGGTGTGATGAAATTGCATAATTGAATTTAGTGTGTAATAGAAATCTATAAATTTGAAACTATGAGATAGAATTTCATAAATTACTAAATGTGGATAGATAATGTCTTAATTATTTGGAATAGCCATTTTAGTAAAACACATATCAATTTTAGCCACTTTTATCTACTCATCACAAATTTAGCTAAAAGTACTAATTTATGCATTGGAATTTGGTTAAAAATGATTTGAAAGCAAATATATTGACACTAATTTCAAATCTATTTGTTAGGAACTAAGTTTTAGTTCCCTCCTTAATTTGATGTTTTGATATGTCAAAACTTACTTTAGCACCAAGTTTCTAGAGTTCTAAAGTATAATCCATGTATAGGATTATCTGTGTTGTAATAGAACTTAGATGCTGAAGACCGAGCAAAGGATTTGCTCGAGATGTGAAGAAGAGTTCGTGCGTGAAACTTGGTTTCACTAAGTATGGCCAAGGCCTATACTGAGTTTGGGTACTCAGTATAGAGTTTACCATACAGGCATATGAGAGGTCAGTATAAGGGCAACGTATACTGACTATGGAAAGTTAGTATGGAG
Source organism: Plectranthus barbatus (assembly GCA_026898455.1). NCBI lineage: Eukaryota > Viridiplantae > Streptophyta > Magnoliopsida > Lamiales > Lamiaceae > Plectranthus > Plectranthus barbatus. The sequence continues at coordinate 15,344 of JAPKLW010000463.1, forward strand.
GCCTAAGTTCGTAAACACGTGGAACACAAAGAGAACCAAGCTTAATCAGACTTCAAGGCAATTGAAGACTAAGTAAAAGTCAGTACGAGGAAGTTTATACTTGGATTCCTCGGACTGAAACTGAGTCTGACAAGAGCAGGTGAAAAGTACATCTGTTTCAGAGTAGACCTACCAAATGATGGGTATGATTGGACGACATTCTTATTGTCTCTAACGACTGGATTTTTGTGTCTAACGGGCAGAATTTCAAACACCCAAGAAATCTCCTATAAATAGGTCTGCATTTCAACCGAAAAGGTTGCTTGGACCATTGAACTCACATATATGAATCCTTTGAAAAGCTAAACTATTACTCTGCTATTCTTTCCACTCAAGCTTTGATTACTCCGTGTTCTGAACATGAGACTTGATGTTGGTCCTGAAATCCGAGTACAAATATGTGCAGCGAAAGGTTTGTATATGCAGCGGAAGCAAAAGTAAGTAAACTTGCACTTGTTCGGATAAAATAGAGCCAACTCAGTTTAGTGTGTAAGAAGACTTAAGCTTAGGTCTGCCGTTTGTTAGGTCAATTTCACAGAGTATACACTTCAATACTTTGACAAGTATTGAAGGTTTCAAAAGTCAGTTTGAGAAACTAAGCAAGGCAGTAAAGAACACACAATATTTATAGTGGTTCGAATCTCAATATCCTACATCCACTCTTCAGATCCAAGGTCTGGATAAATCACTAAATAGATATAAGCCTCCTTATGATCTATACACAGTCTGACGGCACCTTCATCATTCGGTCAGCTGTGGCACTCGCCTATGAACTCCTTGTAGGCTTAGTCTTCAGGTTGAAAGTGAGGACGAGACCCCGCAACCTTCTTCCTGGTGGTTCGATGTTTGCTGTTCTTCCCAGAACTCAGTTTGTTGGCATATGCCCGTGAGAATGAGTAGCCCAGAGTAGGAAACTGACTGCTATGAATATATTTTGTAAAGATATATTCACCAAAGAAAAACTTCAGCCTGAGAGCTTCAGCCTCGTGCTAGGAGAAGATAGCACGGTATAACTTGAGTTAGAGACTTAAGTCTCGTGTTAAGAAATACGAAAACTCAGAGTGTTTGAGCAGAGAGATGACTTAGCAGAATGCCCTTAGTCGTGTGAAGATATTCAGAATTCGTCCAGACTTCGTAACCGTTTAAGGTTGAAGGGCAGACCTATTTATAGAGGACTTCCTCCAACATTTTGAATTTATGCCCGTTAGACACATAAATCCAGATATTAGACTCATGGAAGATGTTGTCCAATCGTAGGCCATGCCGTAGGTCTGTTTCTGCTCTGTTCTGCTATGTCAGTGTACTATACACTAACTTTATGTCAGACTAAGTTTCAGTCTGAGGAACCCAAGTTTTGGATAACCTCGTACTGACTTTCACTTGGGCATGGATATGCCTAAGTCTGACTGAGCTTCGATATCTGGATTGTCGAGAACACCATTCAAGAAAGCACTTTTGAAGTCGAGTTGACGAAGGGGCCAATTTCTGTGGACAAGAAGAGCAAGAACTAACCGGACGGTGGCTGCTTTCACCACGGGACTGAACGTATGCAAAAAATTGGACCCAAGAATTTGTGAAAATGCCTAAGTGACAAGACGTGCTTTATGACGATCAATAGAACCATCGCCTAGATACTTGGTGCGAAAAACCCATTTTGAGCTGACAATGTTGGGACCCGGAGGACATGGAACAAGAGACCAAGTTTGATTGTGGCGAAGGGCGCGCATTTCCTCGTCCATGGTTGCTACCCAATGAGGGAATTTCTAGGCAGACTTAAATCCCCGAGGTTCCATGTTGATGAGAAGAGCGAGATGCAGAGAGGTGGATGCAAGGTCTGCGATGTGTCGAGGTTTAAAAGTTCTGGCCTTAGCACGAGTAATCATAGAATGACCAGCAGGAGAATGAGGTTCATTATTTGCAGCCTTGATAGCGTGATTGTCAGCAGGCGGGGAATCGACAATGGGCGGGGGTTCAACAATAGGTGCAGTAGTCGTATCAACTTGCACAATAGCAGGGTCTGGAGATGAACATATAACGCACGACATAGGGGGTGATGGAGAAGCTGTGGCTGGAGTAGATGAATCCACACAAGGCTCCAGAAATAATGATACATCGAGCTCAGAGATAGAAGCCGCAGAAGAACCAGATATTGAAGGAAAGAAGCTTTCATCAAAACGTGTGTGCCGTGTTATGTAAGTGCGTAAAGTTGCAGGATCAAAACATTTAAATCCCTTGTAGCTAGACGAATACCCAATAAATATGCAGGGAGCACTACATGAAGAAAACTTGTTCTTGGCATAATCTCTGAGACACGAATAAACCCGGAAGGATGAAAATTATCATAGTGAGGCGTGGAACCAAATAATTCTTCAAATAGGGATCGGCCAGCGAGAATGGAAGATGGCAGACGGTTAATCATATATACCGCAATACTGAAGGCATCCACCCAAAAAGATTGTGATAATCGAGCATGAAAAAACATTGATAGGCCGGTTTCGGTGATGTGTTTGTGTTTACGTTGTGCATGATGCGGCTAAAAGTTCAATTGAATTAAACTCTCAACCACACAAAGAATAAAATATCAAATCCAGGTTCTTCTCCGTTTCGCCTGCTAGAGTACCGGGATACTACGACAAAGTTCTTATAGCTAGGCAAAATCTATCGTTGAGTAGTTATTTATCACCTAGACAAGCAATGTAAACCTATGCTAATATCATATTACAATCATGAATCAAACAATCAATCAACATTCACTCAATAAATTCCTTTCTCAATTTGGTAAACCAAAACACACAAATGCTCAAATTAGGAAGATAGGATGTTGAGATGAGTGTAGATGCAATCAAATTAGGTTAATCATTGATGTGAACACATTTAATCCCTAGGAGATTGAGCAATTGACCCTACACTCGTTAACCCCTTGTCACGGCGAGCTAACGGTTGATGATCTAGAACTTGCAAACCATCACGTTATTAAGCCCTAGACCACTACAAATAGTTCGTCAATTATTGCCCTACGACCTAGCACCGCACATGGATTGGAACTAAAATCGTATGAATCTACACTATTCACGACGATTCCGCGCGCGTATTGGCTGCAGCGTTCACGTCAACTACCTCCTAAGTTGGCTCTTACCTACACCTAAGAGGTAATGAACAAGTTCTAGTGTAATTCAAGCTCTCAAAGGGAAGTAAACAAGCAATTCTCAAACCACATGATCATGCATCCTTACTCAAATCAACATCCAAGTAGAATTAGAACTTCATACCTTTCAATTGTACAAATACAAGTTTGAATTCAATGAACGTCATTACAAATTGAAAGGAGAAATAAGAATCTTCCCCAAATTGGATTTGGTTGCTTTGATCCACCACCTTTAATCTTCAATCTACTCCAAGTATTGATGAATTAATCTCCTAGATGCTCTAGGATTATGATGAATTGTAATGGAAAAATGGAATCTAGGGGAAAATCTAGCTATCGTATATGAAAAATGACAAAAAGTTCTTCAAATAACCGCCTCTTGCCCTTTTATAGTCAAGCAATCAGGGCCTCGGATCGCCCGGTCGAAGTTTGGCTCGCCCGGGCCATCAATAACCGCCAAACACCACCAAAAACCGATTTGGCTCGGCCGAGCAAGGCATGGCTCGACCGAGCCAAGTCTTTGTCCGCTCGTGCTCGACCGGTCTTGCACCTGCTCGGCCGGTCGAGCCCTCTGAAAGCCCCGCTCGGCCGGTCCTGCACCCGCTCGGCCGGTCGAGCTCTCCAAACTCCAAAACACGTGCGATTTTCCTCCAAAACTCCACCAAAATTGCTCGTTTATGCCCAAAACCTATCCTACACACATCAAACACGAAAACACAACCAAAATACGACAAAAACATATGATACGGAAGTAAAATAGCCACAAACAAGCATGTGCACACATCAAAATATAGGTCATTTTACACACGTATCAGTGCACGTCCGTTCTGAACGGGCGTGTAAGGGCATCAAATAAGGTGTTGAATGCATTTTGTATGAAATAGATCATTGATCGATGCTAAATCTGCATATAAATTATAGCAAAGGGCAAATAAATTTGTAGAACCCGTAGGTTGTCGAACCCACAGGGATAGTGCAACGAAGGAAAACCATGTATTGAATATAGTTTTCAGGACTTTTGTCTTAGCAAATCATTTTTGAGGGTTTTGGTTTTTTCAAAACAAATAATTTAAAGGGATAAAAACAAATATTAAAAAGCACAGATTCTAGGGAAATCTACCAATCTGATCAACATGCAAGAAACAAATATTCAAACCCAGAAAAGATATTTTGGTGGAAAATCTATTAACGTGAAATTAATTCCTTAGTCAGGCAATTAAATCCTAAATTACTAACTAGTGGTTATCTCCTCTCGGTCTTAAACACACCAATTAATCAATTTCAATAAAGATTAGATTTTTCCTACAATTGAAATCTTCTTGGTCGGACAGAAAATTAAAAGTATTAAATCCTAACTTCCTATTATTAACCTTTACCTCTCGGTCCATCGATTAATAACTGAAACCTACCTCAATCTTCATCTCTCGATCCTTCGATGAGAATAGATTTAAAATAAAACATAGGATTTAAACCAATTTTAGGGTTTGAACAATTGAATCTAAACATGCATCACAGATGGAGAAACCCTAGAACCTGTTAGGGTTCTAGCCTAATATATTAAAAATAGACATTGCAAGGAAAAATAAAGATTGCATTAAAAAGTAAAGATTCATCAATAAAAGTAAAGAGGAATTCTCCAATAATCCAAGAGAAAACTAAATGAAAAACTCAAACTAAAGGGGAGGAATTAAAACTAAAGGAAGACTTCTGGGTACTCTCTTGAAATCTCGAGCAAAAACAAGTATTTATAGAGGTAGAGGTGTATAAATTGGGATCTAGGGCTAAAAATATGATTTAACCATAAAAATCTCGAAAATTCCTTTTCTGAGTCCATCTCGGTCGACGCAGGGCTTATCTCGGTCGATGCGGATCCCCTTGCATCGGTCGACGTGGCCTTTGCGTCGGTCGAAACAGAGACGTTTTCCCTCTTGCGATCCTTCTGCGCAGTCTCACGGTTTTGGCCATAACTTTCACTCCCAAACTCCGATTGACCCGATTCCAGTTGCATTGGAAAGCTAACTCAAAGATCTTCCCAATTCTTTGCTCCATTAGCTCGGATTCCAACTATGGAAGAAGTCGTGACTGTTCCATTGAACATCTGCTGCTTTTGGTACGGGTTTCCATTGGATTTGGCCTAAAACCTGCGAAAATACACCATGGCAAGCATAATACCCCTATAAACTTGACTCATGCTCGATTATTAACTAAAACTAAGATAAATGCAAGAAATCAATAAGAAAACAACGTGATAAGTGAGGCAAAATACGAGCTTATCAACCCCCCAAACTTAAACACTTGATTGTCCTCAATCAACAAAAGAATGAATCAATAGTTCAAGTAGAAGAGAAGTGCAATGCCTCACAAGATTCATCACAATCAAACTCGTAAATCCACAAAACATCAACACTTTGTAAGAATCAGAAAATCAGTAAACCATGGAAGACTCACAAGGAAGTGTTTTTACTCATTCACTCAAGTGTTTAGGATAATATGAGAACACACGAAAGTCAAGCAAATCAAGTTCTACCATAGGCTTGCAAATATTCTAAATCTCCACTGCAAATATGTGTACACAAGTCTAAGATCATAAAGGACTTTATTCAAGGTTGTAATGTAGGCTTTTTAGTGAAAGGTAGGGAAATATTTGGCCAAGTGACTAAAATCAATCAAGTAATCCTTAATCAATCAAACCACTATCTATTGATGTCCACCCTTCTCCTATAGTGTTCAACACAACCCAAGGCTGTTTTATTCACATATAATTTTTTTTTCTTCTTTTTTTTTCCACATATCCTTTTATGTTCTTAAACAATTTTGAATATTCATTTGAGCTTATAAGGACTAACAAACACATAAACACATTTTTTTTCTTAGAGCCAACCTTATCTTTTGCTTTCACCTTCTAATAATATCTTATCCTTCATCAAATAAATCCCAACCCACTCTCATAGACAAGAGTTCCCTATTTATTTCTAACTCATAGACAAAGAAAGAAAATATCATAGGCTCAAAAGGGTTGACTAGGGATAAATGTTCAATTAGGACGGTGTATGTGATAAATATGCTAAACAAAGATGGCCTAAAATCATTTCCTAAACATGTGCACACTTAGCAGTCTTGAAACAGAAACAGAAACAGAAATAGTGCAAGTTCTAGAGATACTCAATAATGCAGACACACTCACAATCGATTTCAGGCTAAAAAACTCACACTTGGGACAACAATTCTTCCATAGTAAACATCAAATCATCATCAACATCATGCCTTTGTAAGTTTCAAAACAAGTAATCATGCGGTTTTCTACATTCATAGGCATACTCAACCACTATCACAATCAATGCATAATCAAGTCAATCAATTCAAATCTTGCATTCTTGCTAGGGTTATCTCATAGCTACACAAATTTTCTCACAAAATCACACTTTATTCAACAAATGCAATAAAAAATTTTAAACTAGGCAGAAATTTAACAAACTGAACGTATTAAATAAAAGGGAAGAAATAGTTTCAACTCCAAGTCCTCCTCCCCCCAAACTTATTAGATTGACAGAGAGAATAAGTTTGAAACTGTACCTCGATGTTGGTCTCAGACACCAACTTTTTATCCCGAAACCTTCAGAAATCGCGTGACGTCAGATTTTGGCTGCTGGCACTCCGCATCGACCAACACGGGCTCTGCCTCGGTCGACATGGAGCCTTCTTGTCGACTCTTCTCACTGGTCGAAGTGTTCCACATCGAGCTGCCTGTGTCGACCGACGCCAGGTCTGCGTCGGTCGAAACAGACATTGTTCCGATTTTTTTTAAAGACAATGGAACAAAGCAAACAAGGGAAAGCAGCAAATACAAGTAAAACGAAATTAATTAAAAAAAATGAAAACACAATGGGTTACCTCCCATTCAGTGCCTTATTTACCATCGTGGCTCGACTCAATATCAGCTCATCTCACCAAGGCGGTCGAGTCCAGACTCATCGACCCCTTGAATCTATCATGAAGACCCGGCGGTTCTGAATGATGGTGGTGAACTCGGAGCGAGGTAGTTTAATTTCTGATTTCACTCCCTCATTTCCTCGTTCCCACCGGATGGCTTTTTCTTCTTCCTCCGGTGTCTCATCTCCTTCTTCTTCTTCTTCTTCTTCTTCTTCTTCTTCAGTAGCATTGATCTGGTTGCACTCCCCTCTCCTCTTGTTCTTATCTATGCAGAAGGTGATGAATTCTTCATTCCCTCTCAGTGTGATCTCCCCCTTCTTGCAGTCGATCAGGACACCAGTTGTGTCGAGGATTTCTCTTCCCTGGATCATCGGGGTGTTGGCATCTTCCTTCATGTCATGGATGACGAAATCTGCAGGGAAGATTAAATGGCCAACACGGATTAGAACGTCTTCTACGATACCTTTAGGCTTGGACACAAATCGGTCCGCCATCTGGAGGGTAATAGTAGTAGTCCGCATCTCTCCGATTTCCAGCTTCTTGTAGATGGACCAGGGCATCAGGTTGATGCTCGCCCCGGTGTCACACAGCACATTCTGGAATTCTTTCCCTCCTATCTCGATAGGTATCGAGAAGCATCCTGGGTCAGACCTCTTGATCGGGATCTACTTCTGTAGGAGTAAACTGCATTCCTCGTGGATCCTTACAGTTTCATTTTCCATGAACTGCTTCTTCTCGCTCATCAGTCTTTTGAGGTACTTCATGTACCCCGGTATCTCCCTGAGAGCTTCAACAAGAGGAATGTTAATATTAACTTTTTTAAGATTTTCAACAAAATTATTAAATTTAGAATCCTCCCTTTTCTTTGCGAATCGCTGTGGGAAAGGCATTGGGGGCATCGGATCAGCTTTTCTTCCTTCCTTCTCCTTCTCTTTCTCGCCCAAGATAGGGCTCTGTTTCGACCGAAACGAGCTTATCACGGCCGTCCTGCTTTCTTTCTGTCTCGACCGTGATTGGCTGATGTCGACCGGGATGCAACCTTTTGCGTTGACCGAAATGGACTCCATCTCAGTCGACGTGGACTCTTCTACGTCGACCGGTCTACTCTCATTTCGATCCTCTGCGTCAACCGGGATGGACTCCATCTCGGTCGAAACAGAGGGGTCTTAAGCGGGATTTTTCTCCTCTGTTCCTCCAAATTCTCCTTCCGGGCTGCTCGGACCTTCATACCTCCTTCCAGATCGCAGTGAGATGGCATTTACTAACTTCCCCTTCTCTAGATTTGTCTCTGTTGTGCTCGGAAGTTGGCCCGACTTGTGCTGATTTCCCAAGGTGGCGGAAATCTGACTCAATTGGGTGTCCATCATTTCCAGATGCTTTGTCATCCGTTGCATGTGAGTGGCCATCCCTTTCACTTCATTCTCCACCTTGCCGAACCTGTTGTCTGAACTCTTTATGAATTTTTCCAGTGTCTCTTCCAGCACAGACTTCTTTCTCTCCACGATCTCACCTCCTGTACCTACATCAAAGCCAGGTGGAGGGTGTTCTGCAGCAGTGGGGTTAGCATAAGAAAAACCAGGGTGAGATCGCCCATGGTTATAGTGATAACCCTGATTACCTCGGTAGTTATTGTGATAACCACCGCCAATGTAGTTCACCTCCGAATTCGCAGCTCCAGATGAACTGCCTGCTCCCCGGTTGATGTAGTCAGCCTCCACCGGAACAATCGCCATGCTTGGCTCAGTAGTAACAGCAGCAACCTGAGCAGTTCTCAGCTTCTCAATTTCCTCTCGGAGCTTCTTCACCTCTGCAGCCACATCGACTTCTGGCTTGGCCTCTACAGCTTTGACTGGAATCTGTCTCTCAGTAGGCCATTGGTGGCTGTTCAGTGCCATGTCTGCTGGCAGTCTCATGCTCTCTGCACCACTCTTCTTCATCAGGATCCCTCCAACTGATGCATCTACCATCTCCTTCATGTGAGGATTCAGACCTTCATAGAAGTGGTAGACCTGCATCTCAAGATCAATTTCGTGTTCGGGGCAGAGTCGCAGGAGCTCCTTGTACCTCTTCCAGGCTTCATGCAGGGATTCATCATAAAGCTGCTTGAAAGTAGTGATGGCAGCTTTCCTCTTCACTAGCAGGCTCGGTGGGAAGTAGTTGGTGAGGAATTCTGCTCGCAGCTCCTCCCATGTCCCGATTTGGCTTTTGTCAAGCCCAGCATACCAAGACCTTGCCTCGTCTCTGAGTGAGAATGCGAAGAGGCGCATCCTAATGACATCCTGGGGGACTCCATTCTGCTTTATCGTATCGCACACCTCGATGAACAAGTTGAGGTGGGCGTATGGATCTTCCACTGCTCTCCCCCCAAACTGATTCTGCTGCACCATCTGTATCAGCCCTCTGCGCAACTCAAAATTGTTGGCGTTGATGCCAACCCTGAATCCTGCTTCCTCCTGCTGTGGTAAAAATCGGTCTAGAATAGACCTCTGTGGGACCACCACCTGTCTGTTGTTCAGCTCCGCCAGTCGTGCAGCTTGCTCTGCCTGAATAGCTTGGGCAGCAAGGAGTTGCTCTCTCATGTTTTGCATATCCCGTAGCAGCTGTCTCTGTTCTTCTGGTGGCATGTTTTGAAACGGGGCTTCTTGATTCGCTTCCATATCAAAGTTCAATCTTTTTCCTCTTTTTCTGTTGTTCCTGCAGGCTGCTTCGATTTCTGGTATGAAGGGCTCAAGGATCTTCCCTTTGTTCCGTGTGTTCATGCACCTGCACAGAAATCAATGTAGAAATCAGGCTGTCCCGGCCGGGATGGTGTGTATCTCGACCAGGATGGAGACTTCGTTTCGACCGTGGTGGGACTCACCTCGTTCAAAACAGACACGACTCAACAAAAACACACTCACACTAAAGAAATAGAACTGACTCCAAAAATAAAGAAAAACAACACCAAACTCGAAAATTGAAAATTAAGAAAATACAACCCAATCCAGAAGTTCTTCAAACAATCCAGTAATGAATCGCCATCTGACTATCCCCGGCAACGGCGCCAATTTGTTCGATGCTAAATCTGCATACAAATTATAGCAAAGGGCAAATAAATTTATAGAACCCGAAGGTTGTCGAACCTATAGGGATAGTGCAACGAAGGAAAACCATGTATTGAATATAGTTTTCAGGACTTTTGTTTTAGCAAATCAATTTTGAGGGTTTTGGTTTTTTCAAAACAAATAATTTAAAGGGATAAAAACAAATATTCAAAAGCACAGATTCTAGGGAAATCTACCAATCTGATCAACATGCAAGAAACAAATATTCAAACCCAGAAAAGATATTTTGGTGGAAAATCTATTAATGTGGAATTAATTCCTTAGTCAGGCAATTAAATCCTAAATTACTAACTAGTGGTTATCTCCTCTCGGTCTTAAACACACCAATTAATCAATTTCAATAAAGATTAGATTTTTCCTACAATTGAAATCTTCTTGGTAGGACAGAAAATCAAAAGTATTAAATCCTAACTTCCTATAACTAACCTTCACCTCTCGGTCCTTCGATTAATAACTGAAATCTACCTCAATCTTCATCTCTTGATCCTTCGATGAGAATAGATTTAAAATAAAACATAAGATTTAAACCAATTTTAGGGTTTGAACAATTGAATCTAAACATGCATCACAGATGGAGAAACCCTAGAACCTCTTAGGGTTCTAACCTAACATATTAAAAATAGACATTGCAAGGAAAAATAAAGATTGCATTAAAAAGTAAAGATTCATCAATAAAAGTAAAGAGGAATTCTCCAATAATCCAAGAGAAAACTAAATGAAAAACTCAAACTAAAGGGGAGGAATTAAAACTAAAGGAAGACTTCTGGGTACTCTCTTGAAATCTCGAGCAAAAACAAGTATTTATAGAGGTAGAGGTGTATAAATTGGGATCTTGGGCTAAAAATATGATTTAACCATAAAAATCTCGAAAATTCCTTTTCTGGGTCCATCTCGGTCGACGTAGGGCTTATCTCGGTCGATGCGGATCCCCTTGCATCGGTCGACGTGGCCTTTGCGTCGGTCGAAACAGAGACGTTTTCCCTCTTGCGATCCTTCTGCGCAGTCTCACGGTTTTGGCCATAACTTTCACTCCCGAACTCCGATTGACCCGATTCTAGTTGCATTGGAAAGCTAACTCAAAGATATTCCCAATTCTATGCTCCATTAGCTCAGATTCCAACTGTGGAAGAATTCGCAACTGTTCCATTGAACATCTGCTGCTTTCGGTACGGGTTTCCATTGGATTTGGCCTAAAACCTGCAAAAATACACCATGGCAAGCATAATACCCCTATAAACTTGACTCATGCTCGATTATTAACTAAAACTAAGATAAATGCAAGAAATCAATAAGAAAACAACGTGATAAGTGAGGCAAAATACGAGCTTATCAATCATGCACCATGTGATTAGTAAATTCCGTTCCACCATCCGACTGAAATTTCTATATGGAGCTTCAAAATTGATTTTCCACAAAAATAAGAAACCGTTTGAGAATAGTAGGAAAATTAGACTTAAGAGCAAGAGGATAAAACCATGTAAATCGCGAAAAGTCATCAACAAAAATAACATAATATCGATAATTCCCGATAGAACGAACGGGAGCTGGCCCCCATAAATCACAATGCACCAAATCCAAAACATGAGACGAACGTTTATCATTTAAAGGAAAAGGTAAACGACTTGACTTTGCCAATTGGCAAGATTGACACAATGATGGTTTCAGCAAACATGATGAAACAGACAAATGACCCCGCCTATTTAACAAAGAAACTGACTCAAAAGCAACATGACCCAAGCGAGAATGCCACTATTCGAATAAAGCAGTCAATTGGCGTTGACGAATACTAGCAACAAGAGCTGGCTGAAAACGCTCCAAAATGTGTGGATTTTGACTTCGCCTACTGCTTGCTAGTATCTCTCGGCTTGCTCGACTCTGTATGTGAAAGGAATTATTAGAGAAGATAACATCAACTGGAAAGTTGGAAGTGAATTTGCGGATAGACAATATATTTTTGGTGAGATGTGGGACAACCAATACGTCCAATAATTCAAGAGAAGGCGATAAGCGAGATTTACCGGTGTGAGATATCATGAGGTTAGCACCATTACCTACAACAACATGGTCTTTCCCAGAATAGGGCTGAGAAGAGTCGAGAGTTGCAGTAGCAAAGGACATGTGAGAGGAAGCACCGGAGTCAACATACGAGTCAGTGGTAGGAGCTAGGAGAACAATTAATAGAACATTGTGCCGAGAATGCTTCAGCAAGGTTGGCATTGTCAGACTACGAATAACGTTCTGGGAAGGCGAAAGCATAATGACCATTGCGGAGGCATATCTGACATCGAGGCGGTCGTTTAGAGTTACGATGTCCACGACCACGGAAGGAGGAACCACAGGAGTTATTCCGATCACGGTTAGAAGAAGAAGACTATTGTTGTCCATAAAAAGCCACTTGGGAGGAAGGGTGAGATTGCATCGATTCTTGAAAAAGAGCAAAACTTTCAGCCTTTGAGAGGAGATCCTAAAAGGATGACAATGGAGTGAGCGCCATCTGAGCAACGGAGAAACTGGTGAAAGAAGGACCGAGTCCATGAAGGAACCAATGAGCCTTATCTATGTCGTCAACCGGAGGACCCATCGCAGCGAGTTGGTCGCAAAGAAATTTAAATTGACGACCGTATTCTGTAACTAAGCATTTGCCTTTCTTCATGACCTGGAGCTCATCCTTGAGGTGGAGTTCACACGTTTTCGATGTGTGGCTAAATGCGGCCTCGAGTGCTAACCACATAGAGCAAGAGGTGGTACAACCGAGGGCTTTATACATAGTTTCCTCGGATAGAGAAAATAGCAACAAACTGAGAAGACGCTGATCCGTGGCGCGCCAAGTCTCATAGGCATGATTTGGAACAGATACGCCAGCGGAATTGACAACGATGGTAGGTGGTGCCATCAACAAACCCTTGTAGATTTGACTGGAGAGGAGAGTGAGAACTTGATTCTTCCATAATAGATAATTTGTTGGTGAAAGCTTAATGGTGTAAGCATGTAAATGAGGGAGGAAAAAGGGAGGGTATCGCTATCTGCCATGAGAAAGAGAGGAGAGGCGACGAGAAGAAATATTAGGGTTAGGATCGAGATATAGCTGATACCATGATAGGATTTATAATATTTGGCTCAAATTAATAACTATTATTGATGAGAATATTTAGCGGACAAAATGAGTGAAAGTAGGAACAAACAAGCTGAAAAAGATATTCTACAAGATATGAAAATATACTACTCTATCTAGAAAATTTATTACTTATCTATTAAGTCTTACTGAAGATATACAACAAAGTATTACAACAATTCGCAGATTAGTAAACCGGAAAAAATTCTTTTTTTGAGCAAGTGCTTGAAAGAAACATATAGAGAATCATCAAATTTCGGGATGAAATCGCAAACCTTTTTACTGATAAACTGTCGACTGAGTTCCTATACCAAAAAAATGATGGAAGGATGAACGAATGAATATTTTGGTGAGCAAATGGATTAACAAACGCATGAATTGAGGATTTTAGACTATTACCTGAGACGTCGAAACAGTGGAACGGGGACGGCTTGAAGCAGCGGCGGGCGATGAACAACACAGCTATGGCCGGCGATGGAGATTCAGTTGGGAGACAACATGAAAGAACGAGAAAGAAATGGAAAAGAGCATACCATCGAAGGTGCTAGTGATGGATGAAGGCGCGCGAAAATTACCTTCGGAGGTGCCGCTGATATCGGATTTGGGGGAAAATCAAACCTTAAATCACGACGGATTTGCAACCAACTAATCTGTCACAAATTAAAAAATAAATATTAAAATATTAAAAAAATAAATATTGTGACGGAATGACGACAAAACTGCCCGGGTCGCTAATCCATCTCAAATTTTGAGATCAATTGCAAATTGGTCGCTATTCCGACGCAAATTCGTGACCCGCCTTACGCGTGGTTGCGAATCTATCGCAAATAAACAATATTTTTGTAGTGATTATTAATTTCTCAAAAAATAAATGTAGCTATTTTATTTACAAATTCATTTTTAATTAAATGAAAGTATTAAATGATTTTCATACACAAGTGATATATATAATTATATTTTAGCTATTATAAATTCTATTTAAGACATATAAAATACTACTTGATAATTAGTCAATTTCCAAAATATTAAATTTTATTTTAAAAATATTTAGAGTGAAGTGAATATCTTATTGATAAAATACTGTTTTTAAACTAAATAGTAATAACGTTGTGTTCAATGGGTAGAATGGTTTTTTTTACTTTAATTGGACTTTTTTTTTTTTTGCAGAAACTGCACAACTCTTTAATTATATATATAATAGATATTAATAAGTTACATACATTATTTCATATTTTAATACATTATTTCTTTTACTGCAAATAAATACTCCCTCCGTCCCATAACAATTGTCTTTTTTGGAAATGACACAGATACCAATGCGAGTAGAGATATAAGAAATTAGTATTTTATTAGTGAGTGTATATAAACTTTCCATTTTAGGAAAGAAGACAATTGTTTGGGACTGACGAAAAAGGAAAACAAGACAATTGTTTTGGGACGGAGGGAGTACATTATTTGTAAACATCATTTACAATAAAGAAATACATCACTTCAATGAATTAAATACATTATTTCAATAAATTAATTTCTTCTCACAAGAAATACTGAGATCATCTTATTTAAGTATTTACCTAAAAATATATATACGCTCACACAACAGCAAATTTGTTTGATTTAAAGTAAGGCGTGAGGGTACTATAGTATTTTTTAGAAAACAAAGAATATTAAATTATTGTGCTACTAAATTTACTAAATATCATATTATGATTAAGTTATTACCATATAACAACATTCAATTATTTGAAATTATTAAAATATGGCAATATCTAATATTCTAGTCCAAATCCTATACTTTCGATTCAAACTTCAATTCAGCAAATTATGTTAAGAATATTTGACCGAGCCTATTGACAAAATCTGGAATTTCCTTTTTTTTTTTTGTTGAAACAAAAATCATGGAAGCATTTTAGTGGGAAAAGTGAAAACTGATTATTCTATCCCAAAAATTTATTGGGATAAAATTCTGGGGAAAGAATTTAAATATAGGATAAAATTACGTGATGAAAATTTTTTAGGATGGAATTCTAAGAAAGTGAAAAGTTAGCATGGAATACCCCAGTTTTCCCCATTTTAGTCGTAGTGTATTTGATTTTAGGGAAAACACGAATTTTTATCCAAAATATTTTTACTTCTCGGAATTTTATCTGTTAGAGG
This sequence comes from Plectranthus barbatus, assembly GCA_026898455.1. Lineage (NCBI taxonomy): Eukaryota > Viridiplantae > Streptophyta > Magnoliopsida > Lamiales > Lamiaceae > Plectranthus > Plectranthus barbatus. The sequence goes on from JAPKLW010000463.1 coordinate 30,828, forward strand.
ATTTAATCAAAAATAATTTTCTGTTTGGAAATTTTATCTAAAGTTTTATTTGTTGGTAAATTTTATCCAAAATAAATTTTTGTTTGAAAATTTTATCCCACTTAACTGACGGAATTTGTGTACGATACGCATTAAATTCTGCGTAGTGTCCAACTCATTAATAATCCACATAGACGTTAGTTGGACGCGATGCGGACATTAATTATGTGAGATTTAACAGGTGATTTATCGTTAAAAAAAATTAACGTCAATTAAAGTGGATAAAATTCCCAAATATAAAATTCTTTTGGATAAAATCCCCTAACAAATAAAATTTTGGGAAGTGAAAACTTTTTGGATAAAATTCCGTGTTTTCCCCTATTTTATTTTATGTTACATATAGATAATTAATTCCTAAATCATTACAATAACTCAATTCTTAAACTTCAAAATGTTTTTCACTACTACTTAATTTTACTTCCTTCCCATGAATATATATATTTATCCCTCCCCCAACAAAAATTATATTCTAGAATTATTTATATTTAATACAGATCTTTGGGAAGAAATAATTAACAACATTTGTTTTTCACCTTGAAAACAAAAATGTCATCTCTGAAATGGTGTATGTACACATTGTTTGCTATTTTGGTAGCATTTTCATCCATTGCAGCTACAAATGCAATGAAGAGGAAGCCAAGGTTTGCAGAGTCAGACTCTGATACTATAATAGTTTCAAAGAAAGGCGCTTTCAAAACAATCCAATCCGCCATCGATTCCGTCCCTTCCAACAACCGACACTGGGTTCGTATCCACATTAAAGCAGGGACTTATAGGTGATCCATCCATCAACACTCTTTCTTTCATGATTCATTCATTACATCTGCTGGTTATATATATATATATATATATATATATATATATGGGCTTAATCCAGTGAGAATAGAGGATATGAGAATACTACATTATATCCTCGTTATACTTCATTTTAACATCAAAATCATTCAGTGAAAAAATATTCATTTTAACCTCAAAATACTTCATCTTCATTTTATCTTCCATTTTCTTCATTTTATCTTCGATTTCATTCATTGTACTTTTTAGCCTTCAGTTTTTCTAAAATATTGTTCATTTTTATCTTCATTTTTGTTCATTTTATCTTAAAATTACTTCATTTCTATTCTCATGTTCTCACGTTAACAACTATTCTCATATGATCAGACGTCTATATATATATATATATATATATAGAGTTGTGTTCAAATCCGAACTAAATGCTGTGAATGAACTATGAACTTTTCATTGTTGTGTGTTTAATTGATCATTGTAGTTTATATGATAGTTCATTATAATACTTAATTATGATACTTCATTGTTGTGTGTGTAATTGATCATTGTAGTGTATATGATACTGTAATGAGATATTATACATGCAGTAATGATCAATTACACACACAACAATGAAAGTTCATAGTTCATTCAGAAAGATGAGTTCAGCCTAGAATGCACCCCTCTATATATATATATATATATATGTGTGTGTGTGTGTGTGTCGATTAATGTTGCAGGGAACAAGTCAAGATTCCTGCGGACAAGCCATTCATATACCTTAAAGGAGAAGGAAAGAGAAACACCATCATCGTGTGGAATGCTTCCGACAACATCAAGGGCGCCACTTTCACTTCTGATGCAGACAACACGCTCGCCCAAGACATCACCTTCACCGTATATATATACGCTAATTTCTTCATCACTTCTTCCATTCCATGGCCATGCCTGATTTTCCTTTTAAAACTATGCATGCATGCAGAACTCTTACAACTCTCATGGTCGTAACGAAATTGCGAGAGCGGTGGCGGCGAGGATAAACGGCGACAAATCGGCCTTCCACCGCTGTGGGTTCTTCAGCCTTCAGGACACGCTGTGGGATGTTCAAGGCAGGCATTACTTCAAGGAATGCACCATCCACGGCGCGGTAGACTACGTCTTTGGTGCAGGCCAGTCGCTTTACCAGAGCTGCACCATATCGGTCGCCGAGAACGGACTCCCGGGGTTCATAACCGCGCAGGGAAGAGAGAATCCGGGAGATAGGAACGGGTTCGTTTTCAACCACTGCAACATAGTTGGAGAGGGAAAGGCGTATCTGGGAAGACCATGGAGGCCTTATGCGAAGGTCCTCTTCTACAACAATTCAATGTCGAACGTTGTTGTCCCTCAAGGATGGTCGCTTTGGGACAAACATGATTCTGTGTAAGATTTTTTATTATTATTATTATTTTTTTACAATTAATCTATATATATCATATTTCTTGATATGTTGTGTCTGTTTAATTTGCAGGAGACAGTTGGAGTTTTCGGAGTATAGTTGCAGCGGGCCGGGTGCGAAGAGTTCGAAGAGAGTGAATTGGGTAAAGAAGATGAGTGAAGGAGAGGCAAAGAAGTTAGCAAGCATCTCTTTCATTTATGAAGATGAAGGCTGGGTGAAAATTGCTTCCGACGTTTTGGCCCAGTATGTTGTGTCTGTTTAATACACCTCTATGATCCTTCTTATCTTTATTCAATATCATTGTACAAATAATTAAAGATGTTTATGCATTTAACGATAATAGATTAGTGGAAGTTGAAACCGCACCCGATAAATCAGCCGAAAAATCTTATTTTACCTTGCAGTTTATCACACTTTGACAGAATTACCGTACAATGACACACAAAGCCATAAACAATGATAACGATTAACTTAAGATTATGAAATAAACGTGGTGTATTATTTTTTTTTTGTAACTGCACCCCAAAAATATGCAACATGATAATGGAACTGCACTCCAATTTATAACTGCACCCCAAAAATATGCAACGTGGTGTATTATTTTTTTTTGTAACTGCACTCCAATTTATAAGATAATAATGGAAAAAATCGTGGGGATTTGTTTTGGTAACTTAATTCGAAAAATCAACATGCAGATTTAAATTCATTTCAATTTTTTTTTTTCTGTTTAGGACTAATTTGTCCTTTTAATGATAGAAGAAGCTATCAATAATGATAAATGGCAACAGAAAATCAGAGACGTCTATTTTCGAAATTAAAGGCTGAATTTTGGTCAGTATTCATTCATGGGCACATATTCAGCCTTGAATAGAAACCACCTCTTAGATGTGAAATAAGACTTGATCTTAGCCTTTGATTAATAATATTAATGTTCCAGATTCAATTTTAAATCTGGAAAAATTCAGTGCAATAAAAGAACAAAAAAGTTGCATAAAAGGGTTACATGGTAAATTTGCAGCTTCCTATATCTTACCCACGATTTAATTTGCTTAAATTTCGAAACGGTTCTAAATTGAATATGGGACGAGATTCGGAATTAATGGGGCGGTTATCTTGAAAATTTGCTGCATAATTTAGTGAAAAAGTTGCAGTATTTGGATTTGTTGCATAATATTGCGAAAAAAGTTGCATATTTAGAAGATCAAAGTTGCATATGTAGTTATTTTGTTTTGTAATTAAAATACTCCCTCCGCCCCATTTAAATAGGCCCTTTTCATTTTGATACATTAATTTCGGAAATAGTATTTAGTAGCTAATTGTGGTTAATAATAAAATTGGCAATTGTAATTAACTTATTTAAGACTTAAACAAGTTAATTACGATTGCCAATTTTATTATTAACCACAATTAGCTACTAAATACTTGCCCCGAAATTAATGTATCAAAATGAAAATGGCCTATTTAAGCGGGACGGAGGGAGTAATATTTACACGATTTCCCCCCTGATTTCGTGGAATTTGATTCCTAAATATATTTCAAAATTAAATGATATTTACTTTCTAATTTATGGGATTGGATCACTAAATTTTCGAATTTCAAATTAATTTTTATATTCTTTGGGATTTCAAACATTAAGCAATTTTACAAGATCATAAATAAAATTCAACTTGTTTATCAATAAAAAATTGCATTTTTTATAAAATTTTGTTGCAGTAAATAATATAATTATTGCAATAATTAAATGTCTAATGCACGGATCCATACAACTACACAAAAAAGCGAATTTAAATTTTTTTAAAGCAAATTACTATCATTGCTATTATTATGAAAATCACGTGCAGTATTACAGGCGTAATTACTGCATATTTCGTGACAGTAGCAACTTTACTAAAGACAATGAAAAAAAATAGAAATATCATGCGGCAAATACAAGCAGTACTCATAGAAAATTGCAATAAATATGCTCTATTTTTGCATGTTTACAGGCGGAATAACTGCATATTTTTAGTGAAATTATACACTAAAACCACGTGCATAAAAAAGCATGCAAAAAAATGTATATAAAAAAGGAAAATATTAAAAAACTTTATCTAAAATGTTGTCGAAATGATCGTCGTACACTCAATGTACCAATACTGCAAATTTACAGGCTTGATATATGCAAATTTACAGGCTTAATATATGCAGCTTAAAATACATTCTATCAATTCGTATCAGGGAAGAAGACACCCAACAGAACTATATTAGAAAAACTGTCAAAGTCAATCGTCGTTGTTGAATACAAGATCTAATATTTACCGTGTTATCATCTTTACAGTCTCGCATCATCGTACAAAAATTAGTTGGAGATCCGTCGCTAGCCTCCCTGAAGAAGTGGAGGAGAGGACGGCAATTGAAATAAGAGAATCTCGCTAAAGACACAAATCGGGGCCGATGAAAATTTACATTGATGAATAGACTGGAGAAGAACCGAGGACACCATTAATGGATGTGATCATCAGAATCGTCTCTGAATTGCTTTCAAAGGCTGCCTGCACGAGGATATTGCTGGATACCATTTCCAGCAATGGATATCGACCATCAATTTCTCTGTTACCACCGCTGGACTGGATGAAAGATTATGCTGCTGTCGTCCTAGAATATATTAGAATGAAAACTTCCCTATTTGTCGAATAGGGTAGTGATTAGGTGATATAGGATTTCCCATGCTAAATGAGAACAAATCTGAGCCATTAAATATTTCAATCTACGGCTCAGGTTAAATAAATCCCGTCCAATTTTCGGTGCATTTTTTGCACATACGCAATGCATAAAAGGGCAAAAATGTAAAAAATGTATATTCAATAATTTCGTTTCGTGCAGTTCATAAAACATAATATGCATACGTTCAATGTAAAAAATGCAACATTTTAGTTATAAAACTGCAGCATATAATCAATGCAAAAAATGCACTTAACATGAATACAAAAATGCATATGCTTTAGAATAAAAATGCATCTTATTCAAGTTAATAATGCATCATTT
>JAPKLW010000463.1:36106-109532 GCA_026898455.1 Plectranthus barbatus
TGCATCTTATTCAAGTTAATAATGCATCATTTGATGCAAAAAATGCAGATATTTTGGAACATTTTTTATGCACAATTTATGCATTTTTTATCCTGAACGTAAATATAATGAAGAACATATACCAGCTGAATATAAAATCATGATTTTCGTGCGAATCTTCTAAATTTAACACATCCAATATGGATATCATATGAATCGTCGTAAAAATACGTTTAATTTGATATATGATTCGTAAAAAATAGATTTAAATCGAGAAAGATATAATCGTTTGATTATAATGGGAGGAAAGAGAAAATTAGGAGAGAGAGTATTTAGATCTAAAATAGAGGAGACGGTTACCAAAATTAAAACAGCAATTACTACCTTACCCTTATTTCCATAATGATGCGTGAATTAATGAAGGAGTAGTTTAAATCTGAAACGTCGATCTATATAAATAAACAGCCCAGATTTATTCTCATTTAGCATGGAAAACTCACTTATTATATGATCACTATTCTGTCGAATATATGAAACATTACTCAGAAAAATAAATAAAGAGATTTATGTGGAGTTTAAATCATTCAAGAATGATATTAGAAGATTATTAAGGAATAGTTTAACTGTCAAAATATAATTTCAAAAACACCCTCTAATTATATTTAAAAAGCAAATAATAATAATAAATTAATTTCATCAAAAGAATTTGAGCCATTAAATTTTAAAAATAAATGATTGATATTTAGTTCTTATATCTCATTTGGGAGGTGGTTCACATATGATTACAACTTTATATATATATGGAATAACTTTTTATATATATGGAATGCAAATGTCAATGTACAAGGTTTCGTTGTTATTACTTGCGAACACAGAAATGGAGAGTAGCGCGTTCCACTCTAATTAATATTTGTACCCAAAACTACAATCAACTAATCAAAGATTTATCCAAAACAATTAATGGAATTGACTTTCAAAATCTAATAGTCTCAACTCTCAATAAGACTTTCAAAATCTAATAGTCTCAACTCTCAATAATTCTTCAAGAGTGGGCAGAGCAAATTGAAGTAGTAAAAAAGAATGAATCAACCTTGCCAGATTTCAGTTTCTAATTTACACCTTATTTCTCAGTAAATTTTTTCCACAAGGAGAAAATCAATGCTAAACACTACATTCTTTCACCCCATTTCCATCAACATACATCAACCTTAATATCTACATTCTTACATATCATACCAGCAAATTCAACATTTCATTTCAGCCATTACAAGAGGCCATATATTGCTATCTTCCTCTACTTTCATCCATTCTCCAAAGCCATCCAAGTTTTATTCAACCAACTTAAACACTCGGAAAAGCAACACATATGTCTGACAAATGGTGTATTATAACCACATTGATTGCTTCATTGTTAGCAGTTTCATCCATTGATGTTGGTCGAGCAGCATCTTATATTGAAGTTGATCCTTCGGGGAGAGGCAGATTCAGGACCATCCAAGCCGCCATCAATGCTGTCCCTTCCAAAAACAAAAAATGGACTACTATAGACATCAAACCAGGCGTTTATAGGTGGAAAAAACTGAACAATCCTCATATTAATCCATTCGATATTGATAGTTTATGTCATGATGTCCTAAAAAAATTTGTATTCTTATACAGGGAGCAAGTGTTGATTCCTCAAGACAAGCCATACATCTTCCTAAAAGGGGCAGGAAGGCTGAGAACCTCCATTGTGTGGGATGGTCATTTAAACATTTCACTTGCTACATTCTCTTCTGATGCTAGCAACACACTAGCCAGGGACATATCATTTATTGTAAATCTGTAACTAATGAATTAACAACCTCACATTCCGACCAACTGATTCATTACCTAGCTCATGGGTCAATATATCTCGATGCAGAACTCTTACAACTACCCTCCAAATACCACAAAGAATCCAAGGGTGCAAGGAGTAGCAGCCCGGATAAAAGGCGACAAATCGGCCTTCTACCAATGTGGATTCTTTGGACTGCAGGATACACTGTGGGATGCTATTGGCAGGCATCTCTACAAAAACTGCATCATTGAAGGTGCTGTAGATTTCATCTTCGGCACTGGCCAATCCCTCTACCAGGTACGTACTTCAAACAATCAACATCATGTTTCATTAGGGTTTGGATTATTGTTGAAATAATTTGGATTATTATTATGCAGGGCTGCGTTATATCAGTAATTTCTCTGAACGGGACCTCCGGCTACATAACAGCTGCGGGAAGAGAATTCCCCCAACAGAAGAATGGGTTTGTGTTTAAAAACTGTAACATAGTTGGGAATGGGACGACATATCTGGGGAGAGCTTGGAAACCATATGCAAGAGTCTTGTTTTACCACACTAAGATGTCCGACATTATTGTCCCTCTAGGTTGGGATGCTTGGAACGCCCACGGATTAGAGTAAAAAAAAATATATTTTTCAGCACTACACACACCATCTCATCAGATCAGTCTTGTTTCCGACCAAGATGTATCTATCTGTTTTGTAGGAACCAGCTGACGTTTACGGAGTACGGCTGTTTCGGTCCGGGCGCAAATATGTCGGGGAGAGTGGAGTGGGAAAAGAGGCTGAGTAGAAAAGAGGTGCTTTCGTTAGCAAACGTTTCCTACATTGATGGTGGAGGCTGGGTGGCGAAAGCTCTCGCCATCATGGGCGCATAGTGAAGCCGGGTTTGTTTTTACTGCAAGAGCTCACTGTTGGAAAGAATCAATCAAGATGAAGGAGATCAGAGAAGATTAAGGAAATATTTCAGCTCAAAATAAACTAGATCAATTTTGTATACTTTCCTTGTATATTTTTCATCATTTCTCTTTAAAAGTATAATCTTGTAACACATTAGAACATAAAATGAAATTCTCTCAATCTCTCTTCTACCATGTCGATACCTCCATTTAACATGGTATCAAAGCAAGATTAATTTTCTGGCTCTGTTACTACAGAAAACCAAAACAAAAAATTAGGCTCAGAATGCGTTATTCATCATAGCCTTCAAATCAGAACTCAGACCAAATCAAACCAGTTCACAAACTCTTCGAAATCAACCCAAACCAGAACTCAGATTTTATCATCATCATCATTGTTCTCATACCATTCTCAGCCCTCAACTAGATCAAGGCAACAAACAGTTCTTACCCTCTTCTTCAGCCCCGTGCAATACAAGTCATGTCAGAAACAGACGGGAAGAGTATGATCAAAATAGCAGAAAACATTAATCTTGGATTAAAGTTGGATGAAAACAATTATCCGATTTGGTCTAGATTAATGAAGTAGCAATCGGAGGCAGGGGAAAGACCAAGCATATTACAGGCGACCCTTCTCCACCCAAACATGGAGAAATCGGCTTCACACAGTGGGAGGAAGATGATTTGATTGTTTTTTCCTGGCTTCTCCAAAACATGGAGACTAAACTTATGTCTAGGTTGGCTCAACATCAGACTGCCAAAGCCATTTGGGATAGCTTGGATGTCACCTATGGAACATCATCCGATCCTCTCCAAATCTATGACTTAGAAGTTCGAGCAAACACAGTGAAACAGGGAGATCAAAGTGTCGAGTCCTACTGGTATGAACTAACAAGTTTATGGCTTAACATTGATCAAAGAAATCCAAATCCTATGGATTGTTGTGACAAAGGAATTGAATTATACCATCGCATTGTCGATTAGAGGAGACTTTTCCAGTTTTCTCTTCGGTCTTGATTGGAAATTAGATGGAGTTCGACGGGATATTCTTAAAGAGTCACTCTTACCTTCACTGAAGGCGGCCTTTTCCAGAGTTCGACAGGAGACAGCCCGAATGCAAATTCAACAACAGGCAGCAATTATCTAAGGACCCGAGTCCCAAATCTGAACAGGATTCACAGCGAAAGGGCGAGGAGAACTAAACCGGCGAAACCTATACCCACTGCACACCAAGATTGACAAATCAAAATTGGTGTGCACGCATTGTGATATGAGAAAACACACAAAGGAGCAGTGTTTTCAACTTGCCAATTACCCGGAATGGTGGGAAGACGGCCACAAATCTGCCGAAAAAGGGAAGATTGCGATCGGTGTTGAACCCGACGAGAGAACTAAGCACAAATGTGATAACTCTTCAATCGCCGGGCAAAATGAAGTAGTTGGAGGCGTCAAACTTGGAGGCGGCGAATTTGGAGAGGCGGTGCGAACGATTGGCCGGACCGGTGAAATAGCCGAGGCAGAGGATTGCTCTGCGCCGTCGATGAGGGAGACGAGAGGTAAAGGGTTTGGTTTTGAACCAAACCCTATTTTAAGGCTCAATCACATTATTCCAAAAATGCCCCCTTATCCTTTTTTATCTTATTATTCCCCATCCTCATGTAATTACACTCATGCTTCTAATTCCATACATTCATCTAGTCGAGGTTGGATATTTGACTGTGGTGCTACAGACACAATGTCTTTCTCTCAATCTGATTTCTTAAACCTTACCAAATCAATCAAAACTCATATCCAAACCGCCAGTGGAGCCCTTATACCTGTTGAAGGATCTGGCACTATACCAATTTCTCCTACCTTGCGTCTTTCCAATTGTCTTTTTGTTCCTTTGTTATCTCATTAATTGCTTTCTATTAGCCATGTAACCCAAGAATTGAACTGCGCTCTTTTCATAAATCCGTTCTTCTGTATTTTGCAGGATATCAGGACGAAGGAGATTATTGGGCGTGACACTGAGAGGCTTGGGCTTTATTGCATTGATGAGATAGCTCCAAACAGTACTGTGTTGCTTACCCAAGGATCTACAAATCAGGAATTGTGGTTATGGCATAGACGGTTAGGACATCCGTCTAATAGTTATTTAAAATTACTCTTTCCTAGTCTAGTTAAAAATTCTGTTATTTCATGTGATTCTTGCATTTTGGCCAAAAGCCATAGACGTTCATTTAAATCTAAACAAAAACATGTTGACTCTGTTTTTTTGTTAATTCACTATGATGTGTGGGGTCCTGCCCCTGTCCTAGGAGGTCTTCAATTTAAATATTTTCTTCTATTCGTGGATGATTGTTCCCGGATGACCTGGGTATATTTTTTAGAAACAAAATCCCAAGTTTTTGAAAAATTTACTCAGTTTTATACTATGACTCAAACCCAATTTCAAAAAAACATTCAAATTCTCCGCTTCGACAATGGCGGCGAATTCATTAACTCTTCTATGCAAAACTTTTGTCAACAAAAAGGTATTTTACACCAAACGACTTGTCCTTATACTCCCGAACAAAATGGCGTCGTAGAAAGAAAGAATAGGATTCTTCTAGAAATGACTCGTGCCATGATGCTAGAATCTAGTGTTTACCTCTTAAATAGGTTACCCAAAAAAATTCTTCACCTTCAAACCCCACTTCAATATCTTTCCTCCATCACCTCCGTACCTTCCGCTCTCACTCTTGAACCACGAGTTTTCGGTTGTTCAGTCTTTATCCATATTCCAAAACATGAACGCACTAAATTTGGCCCATGTGCCAAGAAGTGTGTGTTTGTTGGTTATGGAATGCACAGAAAAGGATATCGATGCTACAATCCTAAAACCCGTCAGATCATCAGTACTATTCACTGTGATTTCCTTGAAACAGAATATTTCTTTAGCAGCCACCTTAGAGGTCAGGGGGAGAGTGAAACTGAATCTATTAGTAGTGACCCTCTAAGCTGGCTTCTCCCACCAAATATTTCCCATGTTAGCACGCTTGCTCCACCTGTTGATTCTGAAGGGCCACACATACCGAATGAGCATCTCTCTGCAACAATAGTACAGACTCTACCTGAAGTGCTGCCTCCAAATTCTCCCGAACATTCGATATCCTCAGAAGAGGATGAACAAATCTATCTTGAGCCAGAACCAGAACCAGAATCAAAAACATCAGAGGTGATTGAGCCTCAAAATCAGTATGTCTTACCTCCTCGAAGCACAAGAGGCATTCCTCCCAGACGCTAATCTAAGAGAGAACCTGTTCCAAGAGTTTGCAATGAAGGATTTGGGGAAGTTGAAATATTTTTTGGGCATTGAAGTACTCAGATTGCGGCGGGGTATTTTCATTAATCAGAAGAAATATACCCTCGATCTCATCACTGAAACTGGGCTTCTTGAATGTAAGCATGTGGCAACCCCAATAGCTATTAATCATGGACTGCGGATCACAGAAGGAGCTGACCATGGTCAATACCAATGTCTCGTGGGCCGGTTAATCTATATTTCTCATACTCGTCCGGATATTGCTTATGCTGTTAGTATGGTAAGTCAGTTTATGCATCATCCACAAGTAGATCACCTTGAGGCAGCATTGATGATAGTAAAATACTTGAAAGAAACATTATTTGATTATGGGGTTCTCTTCAAGAAATCAGACCATTTGAAGATTCATGCCTACACTGATGCTGATTGGGCTGGAAACCCGGTGGATCGAAAGTCTACAGCAGGATATTTTGCTTTTGTTGGAGGGAATTTGGTATCATGGAGGAGTAAGAAGCAGAAGGTGGTTGCAGTATCAAGTGCAAAAGCTGAATTTCATGGTATTAAAAGTGGTCTCATGGAAATACTCTGGATAAGGAAGCTGATGATGGAGCTTGGATTATATTCCGGAAAAACTTGTCGACTCCTATGTGACAACAAAGCAGCGATAAGTATCTCAGAAAATCCAGTGCAACATGATAGAACGAAGCATGTGGAAGTGGATAGGCACTTCATTAAAGAAAAGATTGAAGGAGACATTGTTGCTCTTCCTTTTGTCTCCTCTAAAAACCAACTGGCTGACATACTCACAAAAGAAGTGGACTCAAAGACTTTTTCAGATGTTCTTAGCAAGTTGAGCATTGGAAATCCCGATACTCAACTTGAGGGGGAGTGTTCGAAAGAATCAATCAAGAGTCGATCAAGATGAAGGAGATCAAAGAAGTTTAAAGAAAGATTTCAGCTCAAAATAAACTAGATCAAATTTGTATACTTTCCTTGTATATTTCTCATCATTTCTCTTTGAAAGTATAATCTAATAACACATTAGAACGTGGAATGAAATTCTCTCGATCTCTCTTCTTCCATGTCGATACCTCCATTTAACACTCACGAACCATTAATGTTGGTGTAATAGAGTCCATCATCTTCATTGTCTTAAACGATATTGCAGCTTCACAATTATACATGGACTCTAAAAATATAAATATTTGGTTTGTAATTGATAAATGGCAATTTACGAAAATTCATCTAAGATTTGAAAGGAAAAAATAAAATAAAATAAAATTGACAACGTACGTACGAGCAATATATATGAAAGAGAAGGCAAAGGGATTGTGTGATAGTATGGGTGTCAAAGAATTTTCAAAATTTAACATTATACTCATTATATATGAAAGAGAAGGCAAAGGGATTGTGTGATAGTATGGGTGTTAAACACTTTTCAAAATTTAACATTATACTCATTACACTTTTGACATTATAGCGTTAAGTTTACTCTTGTTTATGTGGGAGTTGATTATAACCAATTCTTATTTTTTAGGGACGAATATAACAATCTTAATTTTTATTTGCGATGTTGTTTGATTATGTTACAGGACAGTACAACACAGGAACCCAGCAAAGGCCACAAGGAAAAACAGGATAAGCTGAATATCATGATAAAATATGAAATATGCATTACCAGATTCCAACTAAAGAACTCCAGCTAAACTTTTGGTTTCAATATGCATAGTCTGCCTAGCCCGTCTAATCGGCACTTAGGCAGCACACAGGAAAAGAAATTAGTTTTTTTACCGATCGATTAGATGATTTTCAATGCAGTGGTCTACTTACTATGGATCCTAAGCGCCAATTTTTGCATCAGTGATATACATATTGAATGCAAATCTCAATGTACAAGGTTTTGTGGTTATAACTTGCAAACATTGAAATTACTTATATTTTGATTGATTATTTGTCCTAGAATCTGCATTCTTTATTATTGTTTTTCAAAACCCTTTAAAATTTCAGTATTGTCAAAAACTTAAAGATTTGTCCAAAACAATTAACGGAATTGGCTGTCAAAATCCATAGAGAGATCAGAAAATAAGTCAGGGAGAAGCCGTCGGTATTAGTGAAGTGGGCATATAATATTAAAGTAGTGAAGAAGCATGAACCAGTTCATGGATATTGCCTTGCCAGATTTCAGTTTTTCATTTACACCTTATTTCTCAGTAAAACTTTCCCACTAGGCGAAAATCAATGCTTAACACTGCATTCTTTCACCCCATTTCCATCAACATACAATAGCTTTAATATGTACATTCTTACATATCATACCAGCAAATTAAACGTTTCTTTTCAGCCATTATAAGAGCCCTTATTGCTATCTTCCTCTACTTTCATCCATTCTCCAAAGTTGTCCAAGTTTATTACAAACAACTTAAACACTGGAGAAAAGAAACAGATATGTCAGACAAATGGTGTATTATAACCACATTGATTGCTGTATTGTTAGCAATTTCATCCATTGCTGCAACAGAAAACCTTGCTAATGTTGGTCAAGCAGCATCTTATATTGTAGTTGATCCGTCGGGGAGCAGTGGTTTCAGGACCATCCAAGCCGCCATCAACGCCGTCCCTTCCAACAACCAACAATGGACTACTATAGACATCAAACCAGGCGTTTATAGGTGGAAAAAACTGAACAATCCTTATATTAATCCATTAATTCGATATTGATAGTTTATGTCATGTCCTAAAAAAATTCGTATTCTTAAACAGGGAGCAAGTGTTGATTCCACAAGACAAGCCATTCATCTTCTTAAAAGGGGCAGGAAGGCGGAGCACCTCCATTGTGTGGGACGCTAATTTAAACATTTCACTTGCTACATTCTCTTCTGATGCTAGCAACACACTAGCCAAGGACATATCATTTATTGTAAATCTTTAACTAATGAATTAACAGCCTCACATTCCGACCAACTGATTCATTACCTAGCTCATGTGTTAATATTTTTCGATGCAGAACTCTTACAACTACCCTCCAGATACCTCAAAGAATCCAACGGTGCAAGCAGTAGCAGCGCGGATACAAGGCGACAAATCGGCCTTCTACCAATGTGGATTCTATGGACTGCAGGATACACTGTGGGATGCCGTTGGCAGGCATCTCTACAAAAACTGCGTCATTGAAGGTGAAGTAGATTTCATCTTCGGTACTGGCCAGTCCCACTACCAGGTACTTCAAGAATTAATGATGATGATGATCATCATCATGTTTTATTAGGGTTTGGAATATTGTAATAAAATAATAATTTGGTTTATTTTGCAGGGCTGCGTTATATCATCTACTTCTGTGAACGGGACCATCGGCTACATAACAGCTCAGGGAAGAGAATCCCCCCAACAGACGAATGGGTTTGTGTTTAAAAACTGCAACATAGTTGGGAAAGGGAAGACATATCTGGGAAGAGGTTGGAAACCATATGCAAGAGTCTTGTTTTACAACACTAAGATGTCCGACATTATTGTCCCTCTAGGTTGGGATGCTTGGAACGCCGCCGGATTAGAGTAAAAAAAAAAAAAGAATATTTTTCAGCACTACACACACCATCTCATCAGATCAGTCCTGTTTCCGACCAAGATGTATCTATCTGTTTTGTAGGAACCAGCTGACATTTGCGGAGTACAGCTGTTTCGGTCCGGGCGCCAATATGTCGGGGAGAGTGGGGTGGGAAAAGACGCTGAGTGGAGAAGAGTTGAGTTCGTTTACAAACATTTCGTACATTGATGATGGAGGCTGGGTGGCGAATGCTCTAGCCATCTTGGGCGCTAAGTGAAGCGGGCTGTGTTTTTACTGCAAGAGCTCATTAACCACTATGTTGGTGTAATAGATTCCATCATCGTCATTGTCTTTGTTAAACGATATTGCAGTTTCAGAATTATATATGGACTCTAAAAATTTTTAGAATAAATATTTGGTTCGTAATTAAATAATGGCAATTTACGAAAATTCATCTAAGATTTGAAAGGAAAAAATAAAATAAAATAAAATTGACAAGGTACGTACGAGAAATATATATGAAAGAGTAGGAGATAAACAGTCCTTGCATCACACGAAGGCAAAGGGATAGTGTGATAGTATGGGTGTTAAGACTTCAAAATTTAACATTATACTCATTACACTTTTGATATTTTATAGTGTATAAGTTTACTCTTCTCAATATAGTGTATAAGTTTACTCTTCTCAATGTTGTATGGAGTTGATTATAAAAAATTCTTATTTTTTAAGGATGAATATCTTAATTCTAATTTTTGTTTGCTATGTTGTTTGATTATGTCACAGGTTCCCTATAACATAAGGAAACCTGGTACAGCACAGGCCACAAGGAAAAACAGGATAAGCTGAATATCATGATGAAATATGAAATATGCATTACCAGATACCAGCTAAATACTCCAGCTAAATTTTTGGTTAATTAAGACAACTTGTGTTGATCTCGTTTAGGCTCGCGAGCCTATCAAGCTGAGTATAATTAAGCTGGATCTCAAGCTCGACTATTACTCGAGCGACTCGAGCTCGAGCTCGGCTCAACTAATTACAAGTCGAATTCAAGTTTTCTACCAGTCAATCTCCGAGTAACTCACAAGCTGGCTTGACTCATGAACACTCCTAAAGACAAGTATTAATTAAAGATATGTAATAATTAAGACATCCACATTGGGAATCTAACCTTGTCTTAACGTGTATAAATACATTTACATTTACTGAGTGTTCTAGGGGCGTCGCACAACATGCCCACCGTGTGCCCACGCACTGCGCTGGCTGCCTCCACGAGGCCGCAGGCTGAGCCCCGAACCCCGATTCTTGGTTCTTGGCAATTGATCTTTCGGTGGTCTTTGGGCTCTTGGGCCTTGGCTTGACTCGTCAAGACATTATCTTTTTGGAAAATATAAATGAGCTTGATGGGCTCATTGAAGTGGGTCAGTTGACAGTAACGGCCCCTCGAGCCCGTGTCTCCTGCCGTAACCGTCCGCGTCATCATGAGCGCGGATATAACTATTGTCGGACCTTAATTATCCAACACGCTCTCTCAGGTGGTGGAATGCCTATAAATAGGCATCCAGGTGCATGCAACATACCTTACCGAAAATAGTTTTTTCACCTTAATTTCTATCAAAATTGCTCTGCATATTTCCAACTCTTAAAGCTTCTCAGTCCTGCTCCTGTTTGTCGGAGCTTTATTGACTGCGGTGCTGCATCAATCAAGACGTAAACCATTTTACCTTTGGGGACAGTCCGCCGGAATCTGAGCACTAGGATGGCGTAATTGTCTTGCGGGAAGAGGCCTCCTCGACTCAGCTCAATTTGCATTTATAATTTTTTGTATTGTTTAAAATTCCCGCAAGTTCCATTTCTACTATTTTGTTCTTATCTTGTAATCAGTTCGAACATAAAACAACAATTGCAAGGCAGTTAGACAATCTGATCTGAAACAAGGTGGCTGACAACGTGAACAATCCGCGTACCGGAGACAACAGTGCCAACCCCACTGGAAATGGTGCCGGAGGTGTGCCCGTCTATGACCTGAATGCTCCCTTGTTGAACCACTCATTTTCTACCAACGCTCAATCCGAGAAGTCATTCAAGTTCGTGGGAGTGGACTTCAAAACGTGGCAGAGAAAGATGCTACTCTACCTTACCACACTTGGGTTGGCCTCTTTCCTCAAGGACGACAAGCCTGATATCGCCAATGATGAGCCCGACATCAATAGGAGGCATGCTTTCGACAGTTGGTGCCACAATGATTTTCTCTGCCAAAACTTCATTTTAAATGCTTTAGTAGATTCCTTGTATAGAGTCTATAGCAATGTTACTAGTGCTAAAGAGTTGTGGCAACTACTAGAGAAAAAGTACAAAACTGAGGACGCGGGTACTAAAAAGTACGCCGTGGCCAAGTATCTGTCTTACCAAATGGTAGACAACAAGTTGGTTATAAAACAAGTGCAAGAATTTCAATTTAAATTTACTAAAAGTGACTAAATTCAAATAAAATTATGTGAGATTTGAGTTGAAGCAAAAATGGCAAAGTTACCATTTCATTCAGTCGAACGGAGCACTAAACCTCTAGAGCTGATTCACACTGATTTATGTGACTTAAAGTTTGTGCAAACTAGAGGTGGTAAAAAATATTTTATTACTTTTATAGATGATTGCACAAGATATTGGTACATTTACTTACTAAGAAGTAAAGATGAAGCAATAGAAGCCTTTAACTATCAGGTAGAGGCTGAGAATCAATTGAGCGCTCGAATTAAAGTGATTCGAAGTGATAGGGGTGGGGAATATGTAGCTCCATTTGAAGAACTATGTGCTTCCTCAGGCATAATTCATCAAATTAATGACTGCTCCATATTCACCTAAGTCTAATAGTGTTGCCGAAAGGAAAAATCGAACACTAAAAGAAATGATTAATGCACTGGTGATTAGCTCAGGACTACCACAAAATATGTGGGGAGAAGCTATCCTAGCTTCCAACTACATCTTGAATAAAATTCCACAAAAAGGGAAAGGTGTAACCCCCTATGAAATATGGAAAGGTTGAAAACCTTCCTACAAATACCTCAAGGTATGGGTCTATTTGGCTTAGGTTGAGGTACCTTTACCCAAACAAGTTGTAATTGGCCCTAAAACAGTTGATTGCATCTTTGTAGGGTATGTGTTAAACAGTGCAGCGTATCATTTCCTAATACACAAGTTGGAAAATTTGAATATGACCGAAGGAACAATGATAAAGTCAAGGAATGCCATATTCTTTGAACACATCTACCCATGCAAGAGGAAGGAAGATGTTCCAGAGGTCTCTAGGAAGAGAACTCATGAAGAGGCTACTAGTTCAGATCCTATAAAGGAAGAATCAAGACGTAGTCAACGAGCTAGAATTGCTAAAAGATTTGGTCCTAACTTCATCACATATATGTTGGATGACGAACCAAAAACTATTAAAGATGCTCTAGCTCGACCAGATGCCTCACTATGGCAGGAAGCTATCAACAGTGAGATCAAGTCCATAATGCAAAATCATACGCGGATCTTGACTGATCTCCCTAAAGGCTGCAAGTGGATCCTTTAAAGGAAATACAAAGCTGGTGGTACTGTTGATAAGTATAAAGCCCGATTGGTGGCAAAAGGCTTTAAATAAAGAGAGGGAGATTATTTCTTCGATACATACTCGCCTGTGAATAGAATCACATCTATTAGGGTGGTCATTACGATTGCTGTCCTACACAATCTAGAAATTCACGAAATGGATGTGAAGACAACTTTCTTAAATAGAGGGCTAGAAGAAGAAATCTATATGGACCAACCCGAAGGGTTTGTAGTACCTGGTCAAGAAAAGAAGGTCTGCAAACTGGTCAGGTCTGTATACGGTCTTAAATAGGCGCCAAAACAGTGACACATTAGATTTGACAATGCAATGTTGTCAAATGACTTTAAGCACAACGCGTGTGACAAGTGTGTATATTATAAAGACACTACTAACACCTTTGTTATAGTTTGCCTTTATATAGATGACATGTTGATTATGGGGAGTAATTGGTAAATCATCGTTGATACTAAACACATGTTGAAGCACAACTTCAACATGAAAGATATGGGTTTGGCCAATGTTATCCTAGGGATCAAAATCACAAGAAAGCCGGATGGAATTGTCCTATCACAGTCTCACTACGTAGAGAAAGTTCTTAGGAAGTTCAATGCTTATGATAGTTCACCGACCAAGACGCCTTTAGAGCTCAACGTCCATCTGAGAAAAAACAGGGGTGACCCAGTAGCTCAGGAAGAGTACGCAAGAGTGATTGGTAGTCTATGTACTTGACTAACCGTACAAGACCTGATCTTGCATGCTCGATGAACAAGTTGAGCAGGTACACGAGCAATCCAAGTAAAGATCACTGGAAAGCTCTTGTAAGAGTTCTGAGACACTTGAAGTATACTCTTAACTTGGGGCTATACTACACTAGATTTCCACCAGTACTTGAAGGGTACTTGATGCCAATTGGATCTCTGATTCAAGTGGTTCCTATTCCACGAGTGGTTAAGTATTCACGATCAGAGGGGGGCAGTATCGTGGAAATATACAAAACAAACATGTATAGCTCGCTCCACGATAGAATCCAAGTTTATTGTTTTACACAAAGCTGGTGAAGAAGTTGAATGGCTTCGACACTTTTTAGAAGACATTCCATGTTGGAGCAAACATGTGCCCTCAGTGATGATTCACTGTGACAGCCAAGCTGCAATTGGCCGAGCACAGAATAACATGTATAATGGTAAGCTGAGGCACATACGTCATTGACACAACACCGTTAGACAATTGATCTCGAATTGAGTAATATTTGTTGATTATGTGAAATCAATAGATAATCTCACCGATCCGCTAACCAAGGGGATAAATTGAGATCAAATGAATAAATTGCTAGAGGGAATGAGATTAAAATCCACAACTTAGAACGAGTACAGTGGACACCCAACCTACATGTTTGGAGATCCCAATAACTAGGTTCAATGGGAAAAATAAGATGTATAAGTTCATGTGATAACACCTAGAAGATAATATCTTCTACCCTTACCTAGGTGAGCAACGAGAGGTGTTAACAGTCCTGCTTGTGGTATAAGTTAAGTGAATTGACTTTTAATGACTCTTGAAAACCTTGTAATGGTGGAGTAAGGCAAGATACTCTTTAAAAGGAGATCACCTATGTAAGTGAGAAGTGGGGGTGCTTCGATTGAACACTTATGAATCTAAAGAGAAACAAACGTGAGAACGGATAAAGCTTGAAACTTTGATATTTTAATGTCGTTGACTCGGTGCACGCTAAGGAGGAGTAGTTGAAGCTATCCTTACCACTAAGCCGCCAGTGTACCCGACTACATTGAAGATAGAAGGTTCAAAGCTACAAGCTACCTTTCCGTGTGCAACAATGTTTCTCGGGGACTGAGTTGGTTGTGCATTCATGCATTAGGCATTTTCACTAATGGGGGGATTGTTGGAGTCCAGAGCTATTTGAATAAATATTTCGGATGCAAATATTTAATTTTATGAAAATTAAATATTACAGGATCAATCTACGTTGCGAGTAGATTATCATGGTATATTTATTTTCTCAAATCTATATTCCGGTGAGTGAGAAATTAATCCGCAAAGTTGACACGTGGTGTCATTATTACATGGTTAATTAAGACAAGTATTAATTAAAGACATGTAATAATTAAGACATTCCGCATTGGGAATTTAACCTTGTCTTAATGTGTATAAATACATTTACACTAATATGGTGTAATAACTGAGTGTGCTAGGGACGTCGCACAACGTGTCCGCTGTGTGCCCACACGTGTTGCCACCGCCGCCTGCCTCGGCCTTCAGCCTCTGTGAGGCCGAGCCCGAGCCTATGCCCGTACTCGTGACCCGAGCCCCAGACCCCGGACCCCAATTCTTAGTTCCTGATTCTTGGTTCTTGGTTCGTTTCCTGGTTCTTGGCAATTGGTCTCTGGGTGGTCTTTGGGCTCTTGGGCCTTGGCTTGACCCGTCAAGACATTATCTTTTTGGACAATAGAAATGTGCTCGATGGCTTATAGAAGTGGGTCGGTAAAGTCAACACGTATGCAAAAATGGCTTGTGATGTGGCTAATGAGTTAGCACACGTACGCATTGAGTTGTCGGGACTAGGGGTGTACACAAACTGAGCTAAGCCGAGTAGTTTGATGCTCGAGCTCGGTTATTTAGTTTTTTACAGAGTTCAAGCTCAGTTCGAGCTCGACAAAAAATATTATTTTGTGATCGAGCTCGAGCTCAAGAATTAAAGCTCGAGTTTGGCTCGAGCTCGGTTCGAGATCGACTTGGGAACCTTAATTATTGAGTATAACTCGAGCTCAAACTTGACTCAAGCTCGAGCTCGAATTCAAAATTTTAACAAACACTTGTAATTATACAATAATTCACAATACCAAATACCATAGTAATTTCGTTCCTAATGTGCAAAAAACATGCAAAAAAGTACTATCTTAATTATAGATATCGAACATCATCCAAAAATCAACTATTTAAATGTCCAAAAGCATCAAAAACAACTATCCAAATACTACATAAATGGAATAAGCTTCTTGAAGCAACAGAACCACCTTCCCAGCCAATACAAACTCCACCATTTCCTGTATA
Organism: Plectranthus barbatus; assembly: GCA_026898455.1. Classification (NCBI taxonomy): domain Eukaryota; kingdom Viridiplantae; phylum Streptophyta; class Magnoliopsida; order Lamiales; family Lamiaceae; genus Plectranthus; species Plectranthus barbatus. Next base: position 52,288 of record JAPKLW010000463.1, read on the forward strand.
TAGAATTGATGTAAATAGATATTAAATACTAAAAGAAAACATATTAAATTTGCATCAAAGAAAAGAAGAAGCACCAAGCACCAAGCTTCAATTAAAATTCACTTCCTTGATACTAGTTTTATCCTTAAAAAAAGATTTAAACGAAAGTTAGTCAAACTAATATAAAAATAAATATGAATAAAAAATTATTTATAATGGTTGATTAAAGATACCAAACAAATACTTACTTTATCTTTCCCTTGGATACCGTAACGAGCTCTAAGCCAATCTCCCGTACACAATAGCATTTGAACCGTATCCACACCTAAAGAGGCACGGTGTGGATCAATAACTCTTATACTGGCACTGAAAGTTGACTCCAAAGCCACACTAGTTATAGGAATAGATATCACATCACATGCTATCTTTGATAAAATCCTAAACTTCAATTCATTTGCTCTCCACCATGATATCACATTGAAGTTATCACTTCCAACTTGCACCACAACTCCTTCATCAAGATACATATCTAGCTCGGACTTCATGTGAGCAACACAATCCACATTTTGGATAAAATCATCAAATTGTCTTCTTCACTTTCTCCCACCAATATTTGAAACTACACTTCATGAGCTTGAACTTTCTTGTTGATGATCACTTGTTTTTCCACCAGCCTTAGCTTTATGATCCTCTACATATTCATTTTACATATTTTACATCGACTCATGAATTTTTTTTACAAGGGCATCTCCATCAACATCGGAACAAACATTGTTAGCACACCACTCAATCAATTTCAACTTATATCCTAGGATCCAAAGCAGCTGCAATACAAATCAATAGGTTGCAATACTTATCAAACTTCAATCTCATATTGTTAACCATATCTATCAAGCATTCATCGCTTCCCGCTCTATCATTCATCAATAATTGCTTGATATGAATAAGTTCAGGCAAAAAGAGATTGCTAGTTGGATATTCATAACCAGAATGAAATAAATATGTAATATTATTAATTGAGAATATAAAAACAATTAGAAAACATTAAACTGTAAATTTTTATACCTGAAATCAGCTCGGTGACATCATGAAATTCTTCAAGAAAAGCACAAACCACTCGAACATTTACCCATTCACTCTCACTTGGCAAGGACTTATACGAACTATCTCTTTGCTGATATTTTGGAAACACATCTTTGAACTCTAAAGCGGATGACAACATAAAATATTTTGCATTCCATCTTGTGCACACATCCAGAACAAGCTTCTTAGATGAAAACTTCAGTTGTTTTGCTATCTCACAAAACATAATGATGCGTGCCTCCGATGTTATAACATGTTTCACATCACGCACCTTCAAAATAGTATCTTTAACAGCAGACAAACCATATTGCACCAAAATATTGAGAATGTGTGCACAACATCTAACATGAAACAACTGTCCACCAAGAGGTAATCTACGACTATACGAGAGGTTATCCTTCAACAATCAAACACCCAAGTCATTATTAGTAGCATTATCTACAGTGACCGTCCAAACTTTTTGCTCAATCCCCCACTGAATGAAGCATTTTTTAAGCACATCACAAATCATAAGTCATGTGTGAGGCGGTGGAACATCTAGAAAGTTCAATGTATGCTTTTGTAAGTCCAATTTGAATCTATAAAGTGGTATGTCACAAACATATGTGAGATTTTTTTATCTGACTTCCATAGATCAGTTGTGACACTCACTTTATTCACAACCTTCAATTCTTCTATCAATTTTTTCTTCTCTAGTTCATAAAATTCCATGAAATCTCTTCTTGATGTAGCACGACTAATACTTTGATACAGAGGATTAGTAGACTTTATAAACAAATTAAATAAATCATACTCAACAAACCTAAAAGGTAACTCATGTACAATGACCATGTGGGCAAGAAGTTCTCTAATCTTAGTTTGACTAAACTCAAAATTCTGTAATGAGATAACAGATTTTGTGGCAGCCATAGTCTTTGTTAAACTCAAACATTGTTGACCCTTTAGTGTAGACATTTTACGAGGACAACCTTTTAAGTGTCTTCCTAGATGTGTTGTGGAACCAGTGGCATCTATCTTAAGCTTCTTCTTACAGTGAAAAGACTCAGCACTAATAGTTCCATCAGAAAGAGTTACCTCCTTAAAATCTTCCCACACTTTAGACGTACGTTTCCTCTTTTTTATGGCAAATCCATCTTCAGCATCATGCTCTTGCACATTCTCTTCTACATCTTCTCAAGTCTCTTTTCTAAGCTGGTGTTGTTGATCTAGGTGTACTATTGCTGGACTTGCTGTAGAACCTTGAGAGCTGATATTGTATTAGGATTAGACATGACCTGCAAACAAATAGATACAAAGTCTGTAACGACTCAAATAACAAATAAATGCAAACTGTAGCAACTAATAGCAGACCAAAACTACTGGAAATACTAACTATCTAAAAATAAGTCCAAATAATTACCTGAATCAGACTACTTTTCAACCCTAAATCTTCTTGCACGAACGGAGTGTGTGGCGACTGTACAGGCAGCGTATACCTTCAACTGCACACGTCCCCATCACCGACTGCACCTGATGGCGGCTTGCGGTGGGTGGAGTGGGGCGCCGTCACGAGAATGGCGATTTGGGGTGGGTCGCCGTGCGGGAATGGGGAATTGGGGGAGGGGGGTGCTGTGCGGGAATGGGTAATTGGGGAGAATTGGGAATAGGGTTAGTTTTAGTTTTTCTTTTTTTAATATTTATTAATATATATTTAATATTTTATATGTTTGATATCTCAGCTTTTAATTCTTAATTAGATTATAAATTATAATAAAATGATCATATATTGTAAGTAACATGTTATAAGTTGATATTACATTTTAACTTGTAATTAGAAATTAAGATTTTTAATAGTTTATATAAAGTTAGTTAATAGTTCTAAACTTAAGAGTTTGTTTTAATCATATCAAAACATTTTAACAAAGTATTATGATTCAATAGTTTATATAAATATATTATGCATTAATACTCGATATTGAGTAATTATAACTAGAACTTTGTATTAATTGGATATGTTTATCTTACTTTTCCATTATCGATACATTTTAACAAAAATATTATGATTTAAAATAGTTATATATTGAGTAATTAAACTTAGGTTTATTTTAATCATATATTTTTATCATACTTTTTTGTTTTATATATTTTAACAAAAGTATTATGATTGAATGACATATATAAGTATATTGTGCATTAATACTTGTATATTGAACAATTATAACTTAGTAGTTTATTTTAGGGAAAACTATGAAAAATACCCTATAGTATTGGTCAACTATGAAGAATACCCTAATGTTTGTTTTTCCTTGAATTATACCCTAGAGTTTTATTTTGCCCACTAAAAATACCCTTTACTATGAAATATATCCTAAAGTTTCTCTTATCATTGAATTATACCCTAATGTTTGCTTCTGTCAATTAAAAATACCCTACATCGCTAACGGTGTTAAAATTTTAGTACAATATATGCCACATATATACCAAAGAAATGGAAATGTCACACATTATTTAATTTATGATTCATAAAAATTTTAACATCAAATCAAATATTAGTAGGGATGTCAATTTAGCCCGAAACCTGCAGGTTGGCCCGATTAACCCGAGCTAAAATACGGGTTAGTGTCAAAATATTTTAGCCCAAAAAAAATTAGACCGAATAGCCTTAGATTCGAATAACCCGAAGCCCGAAATCCGATGGGTTGGCCCGATTAACCCTGTTACTTTTTTTATTAATATATATATCATAATTATAGTACTAAAATCTACTTTTGATATTTAAGATCATATATATTAATTAAATTTTAAGTTACATAATTGTATTTAGTTCAAATACTATTCAATACATAGTTAAGTTTATTTACTTACGAATTTAAAATATATTTAAATATTGCTAAAATTAAAAATGAAATATTTTTAATAGTTAAATTAATCATTATATAAGAGTTTGTGATGTGTTTTGTATTTTTAATAAGAGAAAAGTAATATTTTGTTTATTTTTTATTATTTAAAATATTAAAAGAGTGAAAAGGTATTAAAAATAAAAAATAATTAATAAATCCATTGGCCCGACGGGCTAGCTCGAAAACCGACGGGTTAGGGTTAGGGTCAACATTTTTTAGCCCGAAAAAATTTCAGCCCGATTTGACCCGAACCGATTAACCCGCCGCCCGATAGGGCTGAACCGAAACTCGACGGGTTAGCCCAATTGACATCCCTAAATATTATGGTATAATTCAATGATAAAGAAAATATTGGGGTATTTTTTATAGTTGAGGGTGTTTTTAATTGAAAAAAATGAAACGTTAGGGTATAATAAAAGGAAGGAGAAACAATAGGATATTTTTCATAGTTGACCAATAGTTTAGGGTATTTTTCATAGTTTTCCCTTTGTTTTATTATATATTTTTATCTTGCTTTTTTATTATCTACACATTTTGACAAAAGTATTACGATTCAATAGTTTACATAGACATATTATGCATTAATGCTTGTATATTGAACAATTATAACTTAGGAGTTTGTTTTATTATATATTTTTATCTTGCTTTTTTTATTATCTACACATTTTGACAAAAGTATTATAATTCAATAGTTTACATAGATATATTATGCATTAATACTTGTATATTAAACAATTATAACTAAGTAGTTTGTTTTATTATATTTTTATGTTACTTTTTCATTATCTACACATTTTGACAAAAGTATTATGATTCAATAGTTTACATAGATATATTATGCATTAATACTTCTATATTGAACAATTATAACTTTAGAGTTTGTTTTATTATATATTTTTATTTTAGTTTTTTTATTATCTACACATTTTGACAAAAGTATTATAATTCAATAGTTTACATACATATATTATGCATTAATACTTGTATATTGAACAATTATAACTAAGTAGTTTGTTTTATTATATGTTTATATATTACTTTTTTATTATCTACACATTTTGACAAAGGTATTATGATTCAATAGTTTACATAGATATATTAATATATTATGCATTAATACTTGTATATTGAACAATTATAACTTTGGAGTTTGTTTTATTATATATTTTTATCTTACTTTTTTTATTATCTACACATTTTGACAAAAGTATTATAATTCAATAGTTTACATAAATATGCACTAATACTTGTATATTGAATAATTATTACTTAGGAGTTTGTTTTAGTTATATCTTTTAATCTTAATTTTTCATTATATGTACACTTTTAAAAAGCATTAAGATTTAAAAGTTTATATGATTATATAAATCTTCATCTTACTTTTCTATTACGTGTACATTAAAAAGTATTAAAACTCAAAAGTTACATTTTAAAAATATATTAAAATTTAAAAATTTTATACAAATATGTAATATAAACAGTAAAGAAATAGAAAAATATATAAATATCATATTTTAATAAAAGAAATCGAGCATATAAACGAGCTTTTTAACGAGCCTACTCGCGATCTCTTAAACGAGCTTTTACGTGAACCTCTAAACGAGCTGGCTCGCGAGCCTATAAACAAGCCTGCTCATGAACATGTTCGAGATCGAGCTCGATAAAGCTCGGTTCGAGCTCGAACTCAAACATGTTTGCGAACTTGGCAAATTGAATAAATCCGAGCTCGGTTCGAAGCTCGAGCTCGATTCATTTAGTAAACGATCAAATTTCGAACGAGCTTTTTTCGAGTCGATATCCGAGTAGCTCACGAGTAGCTCGGCTTGTGTACACCCCTAGTCAGGACCATTACACTCGTTCAAATTCAAACGAGCCTTCAAGTCTCCAATTCAGTCACCTGTAACAGCCCCTCAAGCCCGTGTCTCTTGCCGTAATCGTCCGTGTCATCATGAGCGCGGGTGTAACTGCTGTCGGACCTTAATTTTCCGACACGCTACCTCAGGTGGTGGAATGCCTATAAATAGGCATCCCGGGTGCATGCAACATACCTTACCGAAAATAGATTTTTCACCTGAATTTCTGGAAAAACTACTCTGCATATGTCCAACTCTTAAAGCTTCTCATTCCTGCTCTATTCTTGTTTGTCGAAGCTCTATTAACTGTGGTGCTGCAAGAATCAAGACGTAAGCCATTTTACTTTTGAGGACAGTCCACCGAAATCCGAGCACTACGGTGGCATAACTGTCTTGCGGGAAGAGGCCTCCTCGACTCGGCTCAGTTAATTTGTATTTATATTTTTTTGTATTATTTAAAATTACATTTCTACTATTCTGTTCTCATCTTGTAATCAGTTCAAACATAAAACAACAACAAAATACGAAAGCGCATCCACACTTATTCAAACAACTTAAACAACTCAAGAAATGAAAATGACGATGCTATGGATTGCATGCATGAGAATCATTTCTCTTCTTTATTCACTCGCACGTCAGCTCCATCTCTCACACTCGTATTCAACTCACGAACTCCAGCTGCATCCCAACCCCCCCCCCCCCCCCCCAAGATGGAGGTGGTGTAAATCGATGACTCTGATCTTGAACAACAGCTCATGCAAGCGAGGACCAACAAGGATTTTCGTAAAGATGTCTGCAATCTGAAGTTCACCACTGATATGTGTTGGCAGCACAAAACCATGTTTGTAGAGCTCCCTGACATGATGACAGTCCAAGTCTATGTGTTTCGTTAGTTCATGAACACTTGATTCCGTGTAATTTGTATGACAACAGAATTGTTGCAATACATGGTGATAAGAAGATCACAAGAAACCTGCAAGTCCTGTAGCAAGTAATGCAACCACTGTAACTCTTTTGCAGTAGTGCTCAAGGCCTGATACTCCGATTCGTAGTAGATAAAGCCACTGTAGAGTGTTTCTTGCATTTCCAAGAGACTAGAGCTCGACCCAAAAAGATAAAAAAAACCCATGATTGATCTCCTTGTTTGTGGACAGGTGCCCAAGTCTGCATAAGTGTTCGCAACCAACTGGAAAGAGCTTGAAGCAGAAAAGAATAATCCTAAAGAGGGAGTATCTTTCAAGTATCTTATTAGATGCATTGCACTATCCCAGTGAGATTGTGTTGGTGCGCCAATGAATTGACATAGCTGCTAAGTAGCAAATGCTAAGTCTGGCCGCATGAAGCCCAAATACAACAGATTTCCAATCAGCCGATGATACTTCTCAACATCTATCAACAATGGTGAATCTGTAGAATTAAGTTTAACTCCAACCGGGAGAGGTGTGGAAGTAGCTTTACAGCCCATCATCCTAACATGATCGATGATGTCTAGTATATACTATCGTTGACATAAATAGAGACCTGCAATACCCTTGACCATCTTCATACTGAGGAAATAGCGAGCTTCACCTACGTCTTTGATAGTGAATTTATCGTGAAGAAAAGCCTTCAATTGTGTAATGACCTCAAGATTAGAACCAACAAGAAGTGCATCATCTACATAGACCAAAAGTATCAAAGAAGGTCCAACAAATAAGCACAGATCATGATTGGACAACACCAATCCAAAACCTAGCAATGCCCGAGTGAATTCAGAATTCCACTAGCAAGAGGCTTGTTTCAAACCGTATAAGCTCTCGATAAATTTACACACCTTGCCCGCTGGAAGATCATCAAGACTGTCAGGAACTAAGTTTTAGTTCCCTAATTAATTTGATGTTTTGATATGTCAACACTTACTTTAGCACTGAGTTTCTAGAGTTCTATCTTGTAATTCTGGTATAGGATTATCTATTTTGTAATAGAACTTAGGTGTTGAAGACCGAGCAAAGGAGATGCTCGAGGGTTTGAAGATGTGTTCGTGCATGAAACTTGGTTTCACCAAGTATGGCCAAGGCCTATACTGAGTTTGGGTACTCAGTATAGTGTTTGCCATACTGACTTATAAGAAGTTAGTGTTGTCTATACTGACTATGGAATGTCAATAAGGAGGCCTAAGTTCGTAAGCACGTGAACACAAATTGAACCAAGCTCAGTCGGACTTAAAGGCGTATGAGACTCTAAGTAAAAGTCAGTACGAGGATGTCCATATTTTGATTCCTAGGACTGAAATTGAGTTTGACAAGAGTAGGTAGAAAGTACAAGGCAAGTACACCTTTTTAGAGCAGAGCAGAGCAGACATGCCAAAGAATGAGTGTGATTGGACGACATTCTCAATGTCTCTAACGATTGGATTTATGGTTCTAACGGGCAGAATTTCAAATATCCGAGGAATCACCTATAAATAGTCCAACAGTTTGAATGAAGAACTATCAAGAATCTCTCGAAAAGCTAAGTCGACACTCTGTCAGTCTTTCTACACAAAAGCTTTCTGTTATTCCCTGATTCTATTCACGAGACTTGAGTTTCTAACTCAAGTTAAACATTCCCTACTACGTGATTCAAAGCACGAGGCTAAGCTTAAAGCTTAAGCTATTTATTGGTGAATATATATTTCTAAGATATATTCACAGCAGTCAGTTCCTACTCTAGGAATCTGATTCTTACGGGCTTCTAGCCAACCAAGCCGAATTCTAAGAAGAACGTTCCAACATCCAACCACAAGGAAGAAGGCTGCGAGGTGCGTCCTCACTGCAACCTGAAGATTAAGTCAGCAAGGAGTTCCTAGGCGAGTGACAATAGCAAACTGAAGTACGGAGTGTCGAAAAACTGTTCATAGATTGTGAGGAGACTTGTATCAAACTTAGTGAATTCCCGATTATGTTCGGAAGAGTGGAAGTAGGATTTTAATCCGAACTACTATAATATCATGTGTAATTTACTTGCTTTTATTTAAGATTTAGCATACTTAGTTTTCACAAACTTACTTTTAAAACCTTCAATACTTGACTAAGTATTGAAGTGTATACTTGTGAAACTTACTAATAACCTATCTGAGCTCAACTTACTTTCTTTTAACCCGAAACTGAGTTTCAATCAGTTTCGGAGAACAAGTGTAAGATTAAACTTTTTTTCCTCTGCACATTACACCCTCTAATTTCGGGACCAAAAAAAGAACCTGAGGCGGCAGTATGTATATTTCATCAGTAAGGCGACCGTGTGATAAGCTCATAATTCTACTCACTTATCACATTATTTTCATATCTCTTTTAAGCATTTTAGTTTGTTTTCATTAATAATTGAGCATAAGTGTATTCTAGAGGGTATTATGCTTGTGGTGTTGTGTTTTGTAGGAAAATATGTTGAATAAGGGCCAAGTTGATGAAAGGATGAAAAAATCTGCCACAAAAGAGTTAATTTTACCCGACATGCAAGGATTTCGCAGGAAATGAAGTTCGTGTCGACCAACGCAAAGGTGTGTCGGTCGACATAAAGTTGATCGATGTGGGAGATGTCGACCTCGTGGCCAGATTGAAATGGAGAGAGGCGCGCTGGCCGACAAAATCTAATGTAGGTCAACTCGAGTGTTTTCAAGAAGGAAATTTTACCATTCAAAGTATTGGGCAAAATTTGAGTTAAAAATTGCCTTTCCAACTCAACCCTGAAGTTCAAGACCTCAAGACCTATCCATACTTCTATATAAACTCATGTCTAAATTATTTTTCAGGGCTCCTAATTCACTATTTAATTTTCTAGTTTTAATTTTCAAGAGCTGGAACATCATCTTTATTTTCTGTACTTTAATTTTCTAGTAAGTTATTTTAAGGCAATCTTTAGTTTCAGTTTTAATATTTAATTTCAATATGCTGGGCTAAAATCTTATTCAGATTCTAGGGTTCTCCATCTGTGATTCATGTTTTGATTCAAATTATTCAAACTCCAAATTGGTTTAGACTCTCTTATTTTATTTTCAAATCTACTTTCAATAGAAGGTTCGGGAGATGAAAATTGGAATAGATTTTAGTTGTTAATTGATGGATCGATATGTGAAAATTAATAATAGGAAGAGAGAGTTTAATGCAATCTAGTTTCTGTCCGACCAAGAAGATTTAATTATAGGATTAAATTTGATTTTTATTGAGATTGAATATTTGGTGTTTTTGAGATCAAAGGAAATAATCACTAATTAGTATTCTAGGTTTTAATTGCCCGATCTAGGAATTAACTCCACTTTAATAGATTTTCCACTATACCTGTTCTATGGGTTTGAATTATTTGTTTCTTGCATGTTGATCAAATTGGTAGATTTCCCTAGGATCTATGCTTTCATTTATTTGAATTTCTTTTACAAGTTACTTTCAAAACCCAAAACTCTCAAAATTGGATTTTCCCAAACAAAAAATAGAATAACTACATTCAATATATAAGATATGTTCATTGCATTATCCTTATGGGTTCGACAACTTTTGAGTTTGCTATAAATTAATTTTCTCTGTGTTATAATTCATATGCAATTTTAGCACCGACTACCGAGCAAGAAAGAATTATTAACGTCAATTTGGTGTATAAACCACCCATGAACTAAAGCAATGGAAAGAACCATACGAACAGTTGCAAGCTTAGAAATAGGATAGATAACCTCCTCATAATCTAGCCCATATTGTTGTTTGAATCCCTTAGCTACTAAGCGAGCTTTATAACATTCAACAGACCCATCTGACTTAAACTTTATCTTATAAACTCATTTAGAATCGATGGCTTTCTTGCCAGGGGGTATGTCAGTTATAATCCATGTACCATTAGTATGTAAAGTTGCAAGCTCAGATTTCATAGCTTGAACCCATTCAAAGTATCTACAAGCATCCCTATATGAAGAAGGCTATTTCAACTCAGTAACATGTACAAGATATCGAACAAAACTTGGGGTAAAGGAAGGTGACAGGACAAATGGAAAGGTAAGTGGTGTATTGGAGGGTACCTCATATAGGGCATTAGCAAGGAAATGGTCTACACATGAGGCTACATAATCCTCAGTCCAGGCTGGTGGCTTGATTGCTCTTTTGCTCCAACCCAAAGCAAGGCAATCTGGAGGAGATATAGCACTGATCACTGATATTTCTACCAGATTAATTACAGTGGCCAAATAAATTTATTAATCCATAAAGAAAAAAATAACGAGATTATCCCATGTACTAGCCATAGCCCTTGGTTCATCGTTTGAGTAAATAAAACCCAATCCAGCAACCCTCAAAGCAAACTAGTTACAGGATCAAACTCTATCTATCATGCAAGTGCAAGTCTAAAAAATCAACCCTTCATGTGGTATACATTCATAGGCTACTTTAATCACAATCACAATCGACTCAAACCATCAAAAAATCAATCATCAATCACAATGTCTTGTTCAGAAGAGACAATGTTCAAAAATTCAACTCAACAAGGTTTGAGAAATTTTGAAAATAATTTTTTTTTACCTAGGCAGAAATTTAAACTAAAAACTATCATGCAAAAATTTAAATATGGAAAGCATATTAAAATAAAAAAATAAAAGTTTCAAATTCTTGTCCACCTCCCCCCAAACTTATTTTACTCAAAGAGAGGAAAAAGTTTGAGAATCAGACACAAATTTAAACATGCTAGAAACTGGGAAACTAGTTTACCCTTATTTGATGTTTTGGTGTGTCAAAACTAGCTTTATGTTTATAGTATGTTTCTACATGTAATCCTTATATAGGATAGATCGACTTGTAATAAAAACTGGAAGCTGAAGATCGAGCAGACAAAAACTTAGTTTCTGAAAGGAGAAATTGTTAGAAGCCAAAGCTCGAGATGCTAGAATCAAGTTTCAGAACTTAAAGTGAAGATACAAAGAAACTTGAAATGTTGTAGTCAAGTTTCGAAACTTGAAACTTGAAGTGACTCGAAAGTTAGTTTCTGGAAATTGACTTTTCACTAAAGAAAAATAGAAACTTAAAACTTGAAATTTAGAGAATTTCAGTTTTCAGTTTCAAAACTTAAAGTGTATGTGAGAAGTGAGAAGACAAAAGGAGTCGAAGTGGAACTCGGAGTGTTATTCAAAGATTCCATAAAGCGTCGGGCATCAAAGATGTACGAGGAATCTCAGTTTGAATTTCTCGTACTGAAACTGACTTTGACAAGAAGCAAGTGAAAGTACACTGCAATAGTCAAGAGCAAAGAAGAGCAGAATGCTACAGAAAGAAGAATGGGTGATGATTGGACGACAAAATTTTTGTCTCTAATGGACAAAATTCAAATTGTTGACACATCTGCCTATAAATAGCAGACAACCACTTCAAAGGAGAGCACCTGAATCTTTCGAAAGAACAAGTTGTTACTCAGCCAAACTTAAAGCTCCCAAGCATACTCAGCTTTTTAGCTCAAGCTTTCTGAATATTCCGTGTATCTCAAGCATACTCTGAAATTCGGTTTTCCATTCCAAATTTTTGATTCTGATGGGCTTTGCCAACCACTGAAGTTCTGGGAAGAACAACAAACATCCAATATTTTAGTTTAAAGGCTGCGAGGTGCGTCCTGACTTCAGATTGAAGAAGGAAGCAGACGACCAGGTTTTTGGGCAAGTGACCTAGCAGGCCGAAGGATATTTGCATCCCGCGGGCTAGTATATGTAATGCCCCGTATTTTCCAACCTTTTTATTTAATAAATTACGAAGCAAATGTCGCTACCACCGTTATATTATTAATATTATCAAGTGACTTCTCTACGATATCCGAATTATAGCCGCGAGGATGAATAGTGAAATTCGATAAATAAATTACGGATGACGATCGGAATAATTTATTTGACTCGGTAATATTTATTATTGTCGTAGCGACGCGATTGGGCCAAGTTAATTATTTAAGCCCAGCCTTTTTATTTAATTGGAGAATTGGGCTAAGAGGACTTTATTTGTTTAATGTGTTGGGCCAAATTATATAGGAGCCCACATGAGAATAAATAAAATAGCCCAACTAATTAATTTAGCAAGCCCATGTATATTTCCATATTTAAATTCATAATTATCGAAATAAATATCGAGATGAGAATCTTAGTCCGGAAAATATTTATATTATATCGATATCACCTCTGAGGCAAATTCTGGAATTTAATTCCATTAAATGGGATGCCCAATATTTTCGACACGCATATATCTATATGTACACGATATAATGATCGATTTTAATCGCGAGCCGATGGACATATGATCGAGTTGTTGGAATAACTAATTTCCAACTAACTAATTTTACTAGCCACATTACTTCTATTTTATGAAGAAGAATTTAATTAAATATGGGAAGACCCATATTATTATTTTATGCCCAAATATTCATACGACGTCCGTTTAAGACGATTCGAAATGCCAAGGCAAGAGTTCGAAGAAAGAAAAATTGTCGTATTATTTATTTAATTATCAGAATGCAAGACCATAGGGAAATAATTTAATTAGTGATCATGGGTTATTCTATTTTAATTAGTCATGTAGAGAATGATTGCTCTAGCCCCTACTTTGGATATTTACCTACAAGGGCAATTGGTGGAAAGGGGAATTTGAATCACTCAAGGGCAAACATGGAAAGTAGAAGGTGATCATTACAAAAATGTCAATCAAGTCATGCAAATATATCTACACACTCCACCCTTATTTCTCCCCACTATGATCGACACACCCTCCCCATTTAACCAAAATTTCTTTTATTTTTATTATACAAAAATTCATTCTCACTACATTCACTCATCTTCTCCATTAAACCCTGCATTATTCTCTCTCTCTACACCTTCAAGACCTCCATTAAAACAGCCACAAAAACCTTCAATATCCAACCCTTCCCCCACATATTGAGCCTCCATTTTTACAGAAAGCTTATCTCCTTCACCTCCTCTACGCAATGACGTAAGAAGCCCTATGATCGGAGCACATTGATCTCAAGCACGAAGTGGAATCAAGCTTCAAGTAGGAGAAACGTGATCCCCACAAAGAGAGGAGCACGAATATGCAAAGATCTAAGCTAGACGACGTTGGGAGCAACTCGAAAATTTGAAAGAACTATTGTTGCGAATTTCTCCCTTCAAGTAGACAATTTCTACACTCCCTATGACTTCCTTGTTATGAATATGTGATTGCATGTAGGATCAAGAAGTCACAAATTAAATTTTTAAGGGAAATGGATTAGATGAACATGCCTAGGCCTAAGCTTGATATATGTTGCATATTGATGAGCATAGAACACATATATATGATTGCATGCTTGATCAAGCTTAAGAATCATGACCTTTCATGTTTAAAGTTGATATTCAAACTTAGATGGATCTGAAAATGATATATATAAAGCTTGGGGATGAGATAATGGCATGTATGTTGAGAAATCATGTGTTGATGAAATTTGAGAGCATGCCCTGTTTTGGACAGAGATTAAAATGAGTACGGCTGATTCTGTGATGGTTGGATTGAGTTGATTTTAGAACTGTATAAACTACAACGAGTTAGAAATATGTGGAATTTAGAATTTCATGAATCGGAGTTGTAAAACTCGAGTTTGAAGCATTTTAATAATGTGTGGCAGATTCTGGCAGTTTAAATTTCACGGCCTTAAAAACATATTTCTAGACTTTGGAAAAATCTGATTTTTATAATATAAACTCTAGACATGTTAATTAGTACTCTGTAGGAAAACCAGATCATTCCATTACGTAGATTAATTAATAAAAATTCGGGAAGTTGATTGCTGAAAGTTAATTAGGAAATTGTTTATGTTAGGCTTCACCGTTTTTAAATGAAAACTCATTTTAACGAACCGTCACTTCGAGCACGTGCACATTAAAATCTTGTTTTTATAAAGTTAAAATCAGCCTCATTAGATGTCTAGATCATTTTTGTTGTTATCTTGAAAATGAACTAGTTAACTAGGTAATAACTCATATTTTGGACTTAGAATAATTTGATTAATTTTCAGATTTCACTAAAATATTCTAAGGCCTAAATGCATAATTGGTTCACTTAGTTAATTAAAAATAATTGCTATAAGTTAAAAACAAGTTGTTAACTAGATCACTAAATCCATTATCCTTAATTAATAACTAATATAGCAATTTGGTATGAACTTGTTAACTAGCTTAATAATTCGACTAAGTTAACAAATCTTGTTTAATAGAATAAAACTTAGAAGTCTTTGAATCTCGTTCTTTATAAATTTCGAATTGCATAATTTGTAATTGGGTAAATAATTGAATTAAATTGATTTAAGAACTTAGATAATTATTTTAAGTCAAAGACATTGTAGTAATTTATTCAAACTTTAATTAGGTACTTTAATTGCCAAGAAGGAAGCATCAACTAGCGGAACTAAGTAATTGGACCCATCGAATCATTTGAGGTGGGCACTACTTTATCCTATCAAATGGTTTTGTCAAATGTTTTCTCCAAAAATGATTCTTTTGTTTTAAAGGCATGTTACACCGCAAAATTGTTTTGGCACCGTATGATTGTTATGATGCTATGAATTGGTGGATGAATGTTAATTATTTAGAGATGTGTTGGATCGGGGAAGTGGCTACCCCCGTGGTATTGTAAGTCTAATGCATTAGCCCGGATAGTAATAAGACTACAGGTTGGGTAAGGGTAATTAAACCTTACCGGGAGGATAGCGAGTGGCCACTCCTATCTTACCCTTGTGAATATGTGAATCATGTGAATATGTAATGTTGATATGTTGGGAAAACGATTATGTGGTGCCTAATTTGAGTGGGAGCTCCCAAGTGAGGAAAATGTTTTGTGCATATACATGAGGCTTTCAATAAAAACTTGTATTATGCATGAGTGTGCGGTGTTTTCATGATATATATATATATATATATATATATATATATATATATATGTATTTGTTTTCGGGACACCGTGACCACTGGGTACATTCGTGTACTTAGCCCCTATGCGCGTTTTCCCTGCGTGTAGGTACCGATTGATGAAGGTGAAGGTGGCGTTATGAGGAGGGGATCGAAGGAAGAAACCGGAATGATTCTTAATTGTATTAATTGTTCGGTTTGTACTACATTTGGAATCCATTTTGCTTTTGATCATATCTTTTGAATGGCATGTATTGAACCCCTATGATTACTTGGATTTACGATCTAAACTTTCTCAATCTCATTTTGTATTAAGCTTTCAAATACTTGGATGATTGATTCGCATTTCCTTTAAATCTTGATATGATTCGAATTCTTGAAGGTTTGATTGATTCAATGCTAGTTCATGAAACCTCTTATTATTCCTATGGTTCATTCTTGCCAAAAGCATGCTAATTGTTCTTGTTCTCCTAGCATGATTTAATTCGTTGGTTATGGTATCGAAGCGACGAGCTATGTCTTCATACATAGTCTCATTTGTACTTGCATTCTAAATTGAAATATGCCCTTTTGCATTCTTTCAAGCATGACTTAAAATATAGTTCCATCATGCTTCTATAAATTATTTGACTCCATTTTCCGCTGCGAACTATTTATCTCTTTTCCTTTCAAGCATTTGTTAACTTATTGCCTCATCATGCTTGTAACCATTTAATTGATTCTAATCTCCGCTGCGAATAATTTATTTAAACCTCATTCTCTTATTTCATTTTCGATCGAATCTTTACTTGCTTCCGCATGACTAAATATTTCTTCTTAAAACCATAACTTCCCTTAGCGTGCATTGTGTCGCACGTGGGACTGTTGCATAGGCCCGGTTTGGGGGTGCGACAGTATAGATCGTGAGAAGTCTTGTAACATGTTCCTTAGTGAATTCTCGGATCAAGTTCTGAAGAGTGGACGTAGGACTTAAGGCTCCAAACCACTATAAATATCATGAGTCTTTTTTACTGCTTTATTTAAGTTTCTGCAAGTTAAGTTTTCATACTTATTTGAAACCTTCAATACTTTCTAAGAATTGAAGTGTATACTTGAAACTAAAACTTAAAACTAAGTCCGAGCTAAATTAAGTTTTTATAAATTGAAAATTAAGTTTCAATTTTCAGAAGTGCAAACAAATTAATACTTCTACTGCATAAAAAACTACTCTGAAATATTCATGTTACAAACATCCACTATTTCAGTTTAAAGGCTGCGAGGTACGTCCTGACTTCAGATTGAAGAAGGAAGCAGACGACCAGGTTTTTGGGCAAGTGACCTAGCAGGCCGAAGGATATTTGCATCCCGCGGGCTAGTATAGATCGTGAGAAGTCTTGTAACCTGTTCCTTAGTGAATTCTCGGATCAAGTTCTGAAGAGTGGACGTAGGACTTAAGGCTCCAATCCACTATAAATATCCTGAGTCTTTTTTACTGCTTTATTTAAGTTTCTGCAAGTTAAGTTTTCATACTTATTTGAAACCTTCAATACTTTCTAAGTATTGAAGTGTATACTTGAAACTAAAACTTAAAACTAAGTCCGAGCTAAATTAAGTTTTCAGAAATTGAAAATTGAGTTTCAATTTTCAGAAGTGCAAACACATTAATACTTCTACTGCATACAAAACTACTCTGAAATATTCATGTTACAAACATCCAATATTTCAGTTTAAAGGCTGCGAGGTGCATCCTGACTTCAGATTGAAGAAGGAAGCAGACGACCAGGTTTTTGGGCAAGTGACCTAGCAGGCCGAAGGATATTTGCATCCCGCGGGCTAGTACAGATCGTGAGAAGTCTTGTAACCTGTTCCTTAGTGAATTCTCGGATCAAGTTCTGAAGAGTGGACGTAGGACTTAAGGCTCCAAACCACTATAAATATCCTGAGTCTTTTTTACTGCTTTATTTAAGTTTCTGCAAGTTAAGTTTTCATACTTATTTGAAGCCTTCAATACTTTCTAAGTATTGAAGTGTATACTTGAGACTAAAACTTAAAACTAAGTCCGAGCTAAATTAAGTTTTCAGAAATTGAAAATTGAGTTTCAATTTTCAGAAGTGCAAACACATTAATACTTCTGCTGCATACAAAACTACTCTGATTTTGGGACTAACACAGAGCCAGAGCCAGATCACAATATGAATATTCATGTTACCTCACATAACTATAACTATGAATCCATCTTCGGCAACTTCGATAACTTCATGAATCCCCACCAATCCATTCCCTACGAGTCCAATCCAAATCCCGACCAATCCATTCCCTCCGAGTCCAATCTCAATCCCAACCAGTCCAATCCTCATCAGTACGGCTCCTACCGGTCTAATCCAGAACAATCCAATCCCCATCAGTACGGCTCCTATCGGTCCAATTCTGAATATTCAGATTCTGAATATCCAGTCCCGAGCAGTCCACGTCGACTCACCATCAGTCCAGTACAGACCAATCCACGACAAACTATACCATGACAAGTAACAATATTTTACTTATTTATTCAAATTCCTATTACAATATTTATTAAGATGTACATTTTTCTTAATTATCACATTTGGTTGTTAGGATATCGACAACTTGAAGAATCATCGTCTAAGAGCATCAGAAAACGTATTAAGCTCCCTACATGGCTCACGAGGCGGGGGAAAAATACAGACTATATTTCTTGTTAATTTTATGTGTTAGATTTTACTTTATTGTAATATTTTATTTATGTTATTAGAATTTTTTTATTTATACATATATTTAAGTAAATGAATCAACGCAACCCACAAAAAAATATTGTATAAACCATAAATATAACAAAAAAAAATCCTAAAACCCTAGCCGTAATCTTAACCCAAATTTATAATACTCGAATCTAAAACAAAAATTAATATGAAAATAAATTCTCTATAAAGGGTTTGAATCTCTGAAATTCGAACCAAATTTTAAATAAAAAATAAAACAGGTTTCGAATGTCTGACATTCGAATTGGCTATGTGTGTCCACATATCTAAGGTTTGAGTCTAAAGCTTTTACGTGTTCAATTCTACTGACACAAATCTGAAGCACACTGTAAATGACCCGCAGAAAATAAGGCTGGGAGAAGCCGCTGGTATTAGTGAAGTGGGCAAATAATATTGAAGTAGTGAAGAAGCATGAATCAGTTCATTAAAATTGCCTTGCCAGATTTCAGTTTTTCATTTACACCTTATTTCTCAGTAAAACGTTCCCACTAGGAGAAAATCAATGCTAAACACTGCATTCTTTCACCCCATTTCCATCAACTTACAATAGCTTTAATATGAACATTCTTTCGTATCATACAAGCAAATTTAACCTTTCTTTTTCGAGGGAAAATCTCAAATGGAAAAAAAAAAATAGAACTAAAGCAAAAAATAACACCATTTGTCAAATACTCCACAAAATAGCAAAAATAAATACTCAATGTTAAATGTCAAAATTAGCATGTCACTTCCATCGTTTTGCTCAATTAGTATAACTAATTTATATTAAATATCATTTTCCAATTTAAACAAATGTTAATTGACATTTTAATCCAATCAATTCAGTTATGTATATTTAATTCAAAAACAATTCACGTATTTAATAAAAAAATTATATATGAATTAATTCAATATAAAACTATGTGAATTAATGTTAGGAAGTTGAGCTTGAACAACCAACAATGGTGGGTGGAAGAATAAGAACACAAAACTTTTATTAAATGTCTTGAACGAATACAATTTGAGAAAGTAGATCTCAAAACAAACTTCACCAAAATATCTCTCTTTCTCTCTCTAAATTTCTCTCTTTCTCTCTCTAATTTTTTTCTCTCTGAAGATACTCTGAAATCTAACTCTCTTAAGATTCTCCAAAAAATCTAACTCTCTTTCTCATCTTTTATATTACAATTCAAACAGAAAAACTGATCGAGAATGAAACAGGAAGCTCGATCCTAACGACCCAACGAATATAACCGATTCGACCAACCACGCCTTGACACGTGTCAATTTTCCAACTAACCCACTAAGTAGAATGACAATTCTATACTCTGTTGAGACTCCTAGCATCGGACTTCAGCAACCGCACACATATATCTCAAATGCTGAGCAAACACCATCTTTGCTAAGCAAACATTTTCAGCATATTTCTCTAGCAAACTTGTCTCAGCAGACTTTGCTTAGCAAACTTGTCTCAGTAGACTCAGCAGAATGCTAACTCTTAGCATAATGCTAACTCCTAGCAAACGAAAAACAATATCAGCAATCTCCCTTAGCATATTGCTGCCACAACTTAGCATACTCATGATTTGCTGAATCTCGAATTCCTCAATCACTAAGTCAGCATATCAACAATTAAAGAATTTGATATTCAAGAATTTATACGTGAATTCACAATTATTTGGATTTATGTTAATTCACGAATTAAATTTCATTCAATAAAATCAATTTATGTGAATTCATGAATTAACTGAATAAATGTGAATTTACAAATTTGTTAGGAATTGTTAGGATTTTTGTTAGAGAAATCCTCCCTTACTTTTGATGTTTTGGTGGGTCAAAGAATATAAGCCATCTTAGTCAATTTTTCCAGTTTCTAGAGTTCTAAACAATAATCCTTGTATAAGACCAATCAAGTTGTAATAGAACATAGACTGAAGATCGAGCAATAGAGAATGCTCGAGAACTGGCTATCATCACGCCTGGCCTTAACCGAAAACTGAGTTGGAGCACTCAGTTTAAGGTCTAACCATACTGACAAGGAGAAGTCAGTATGAGGGCCTTCCCGAACTGACTAAAGAGAAGTCAGTTTAAGGGATTACCATACTGATCTGGGAAAATCAGTATGAGGGCGTTCCCATACTGATTGTGAAAAGTCAATGGGAGAATTTACCATACTAACCGTGGGAAGTCAGTATGAGGGCTAAACTGTACTGACTCTTAGAAGTCAGTATAAGAAGCCTCAGTCAGACACAAGCATTCGCAAAATGTCAAAGTCAGTACGACGTTATCCAAAAACTGGGTTTCTCAAGCTGTAAAGAAGTCTGACGAAAAGTTAGTGTATCGTACATTGACAATGGGCAGAGCAAAAAAAAGACCTAAGGCATGGGCTACGATTGGACAATATAATCCATAAGTCTAACGTCTGGATTTATGTGTCTAACGGATAGAAATTCAAATTGCCTTTGGCTCTTCTCTCTATATTGGTGACTATATCTCTCTAAGATATCTTCACAACAGTCAGTTTCCTAGTCTGGGATTCTGATTCTCACAGGTGTATGCCAGCCACTTGTGTTCTGGGAAGAACTTCTAAACATCCAACCATTCTGGGAAGAATCAGTAAACATCCACCCACTAGGAAGGAGGTTGCGGGGTGCGTCCCCACTTCAACCTGAAGACTGAGTCTACAAGGAGTTCCTAGTCGAGTGCCATAGTTGACCGGAGAACGGAGGTGCCACGGACTGTGTATAGATCGTAAGGAGGCTTGTAATCACTTAGTAAATTATCCAGACCTTGGGTCTAAAGAGTGGATATAGGATATTGAAATCCGAACCACTATAAAATCTCTGTGTGCTTCTTTACTGCTTTCCATTACTTGCTCTATTTTCTGTTTCATATACTGAGTACTTGTGCCTTCAATACTTGTCCAAGTATTGAAGAATATATACTGTGAAACTGACTTAAAACGGAACAGAGACTTAAGTTTAAAGCTGACTGAACACAAAACTAACTCTTCCCTGTTTAAACGAACTAGTGTTTGTGCTTACATTTACTTCCGCTGCATACACAAAACCTTCCGCTGCACATATTGCACTATGATTTCGGGACGAACAGAAATTGTTAGAAATTTCTACCTCATATGTTGGTTTGATGAATTAAACATCCCACTAGAATAGTGTGTCTAGCTAGATTAACTTAAATTTATAATATATAGTATAGGAATTATCGAGTTGTAATAGAAGCTAATTTACAATCTTTAGGGAATTTGTTAGCGTATTCTTCACCAGCAAATAGGCTTGTATGGGTCGTTGGCTAACACTCTGTTACAAGCAAAGCGTCTGTAGAGGAGCTGGCGATACGTCGTCATCGGCTGAAGGATTACCAGCATAGATCTTATTAGCAAAGGCAACACCAGCAAGGCGCTACCCAACCAGTTAGAAGACACACTCAAGCCATAACAGGCAAGGACTTTCTCAATGCCAGACTTAATTTAATCTTGGAGAACTTAAAGTCTGATGCATTCAAAGGCTTGTTCGTCGCAGGGATCAACCAACAAATATTCATCAGACTAGCTAAAAAGAGTTGTTCTGACTGACGAAGTAAAAGTCCACCCGCTCTGACATAAATGACACTGTAAGTTAGAAAAGAAGAAACGTCGACAGGACGTGTTCCTTTTGTCTCACAACGGCGAAGAGATTCAAACCTTCCAATGAGCGCCTAAAAATAGAGGTTGCATCTCACCTTGAGAATGTTACCGCTTTGAACTAAAAGTTTTTTATCCTCTTGCGACCTCTGTCGATTTCTCGAAAGCTTTCATTTCCATATCTTAAAGCTTTCAGGCTGATTCTATCAGCTTCACATGTTCTTTCTTGAACATGAGGCATTGAGGCTATGTGCTTTAAGCAAGAGCTTTTCTTCATTTTTTTACTCCCTAAGTAAGAAAATATCTTGGAGTTGTTACTTTTCCGATAACAACTATTACTGGTTGATTGAATTTCTAACAGAATTTATGCTTGGATTGAATTCAATCCAACTAATTAGGATTTAATCGATTACATTAAATCCTTTTTGGGAATTCATATTTGAATTGAATTTAAGAATTTTATGTGAATTCATGAATTAATTAAACATATTGTTGGTCCCAAAATCAGAGAGCAAAACTATACAGCGGAAGGTTTGAATATGCAGCGGAAGTAATAAAAAACAGTTGCACTGGTTCGAATAAACAGAGTATAGTCAGTTTAGTGTGTAGAAGACTTAAGCTAAGATCTGTTCTGGTTACACTACTAAAAAAACAAGCTATCCTCACACCCTTTTTCTCACAAGCATAAAAAATTGTAATAATATTATACATATCCTAACAGTTGTCAGAATAAGTTAGGACTATATGATTAATAAATAATAATTATTAAATAAAAAATTATATCAAAGTTTTTTAGTATTTTATCTAACAGTAAATAGGGAGTGTGAGGAAAAGTCTCCCTCCAAATAAAATGAAAGGGGGAAATTTTAAAATTTTAAGATTATTCTCCCTCCTTCGTTTACAATTATGTGAGGAAAAGTTAACTTAGAAGTTAAAAGAAAATTAATTGCTTTTTGACAATTAAAGAAAATAGTCTAGTCTCCACTCCCTCCAAACTTTTGCGAATTCCATCGCCGCCGCCGCCCGTATATTTTCTCAGTAAGTTGGATTTCTTGCATGTAATTAATATTTCATATTGCTTGATATTTCCATCACAATTCTGAAACTAAAATCTTGAATCCAGAATCACGATTCTCAATGGCGATAAAAGGGGTTGATTTCAAGTGGTAGGTCTTCAATGCAACTATCTTGTTTCTTTCGATTAGTAAATAAAGCTAAAATCTTTGTTCTTTTGAAATGGGCGGAGTATTCGTTCTATACTTTCTTGAGGTTTAGGGCGCTTATCTTTCGAGGGTTTTGGACTTTCTTGTTTCAGCTGGGGTTTTTTATTATGTTTTTCTGAATTCTTGAAGGTCTGATGGGTTCTTCTTGTCTATGCAAATGTATCCTTTTAATGAACGGATGCTTTTGATAATGATATTTTACTTGGGAGTTCAAGATGAACTCTTGTGCTATTGACTTCAATTAGTGTGATGATGGTTAAATTTATTGATGAGTTCTCGTAATTGGTTTAATCTATCTTGTGTAGTTTCTTGACTATTTTATTAGAATTATTGTGGCAATCAATTAGAAGAGATACCATTCATGTACACACCCGTTGCACATATGGATTGTTGTAAGTTAGCTATAACCTTTCGCAAAGGAAACATGGAGGTTCATGTAATAGTGAGAGTTTTGAGGTTTTTGATTAACCACAAACTGTTTTTCACTTCAAATTGTTAGGTTGACTACACGATAGTGTTCATTTTCCAGCTCTTGATGTTTCTGGACAATGGTTTGGCTGTTGGAATGGGACTGTAAGGACTTCTCTTATTTAGACCTTGACAGTTATAGTTATGCGATATTATTAAAGTCTGAGATAGTAGTAGTCAAGGTGGTATCGGATATTGTCTAGATCCCCTTCGGTTTTGGGAGTCCCTTTTTTATTATTCCATTAGCATTTTTGCATTTGTTAGACATTTTAGTGTCTTACATTCGCTCTCTAGGATGTAATGGATTGACGTAAATCTTGGTTGCAACATCATTGAAGAATCTTGGAGTAGTATTAGAATTCAGGCAATATAATGTTCTCTTTAAATAAAATAACAAACAAATATTTAAGCTGTGAATCTTGGTATATGGTGCACTTAGAAACAGAGAAGTAACACCCCTAATTCAATGGCCAAAAAGTTTGAATTATGGAGATATGTGGTGTCTTTTTTTTGTTGTCAGGAGCTTGTTTCCTTTGTATAATAACCTTAACTCTGATTAGTCTTTTTGACAGGTACTCAGGGATCTTGGTTGGCAGCAGAGATGTAAACGTTATTATGGAAGGATTGTTGTATTGTCCATCCTTGTTCTTCTTCTTTATCCGTTCCTTTTGGCTTGGACTATCATCAGTACTCTCTAGTTCACTCGATCAAAAAAATGCGTGAGTCTCTTTCCTTATTTTTCTGAATGTGAGATAGTATATCATAGCTTGATAACTAGAATGCAGATAACTTTTATAATCATTTTCATTTGCCTGAAGTTGGTCAGAAATGGGGTTTCCTTATTTGGCTTCTTTTCAGCTATTGTGGACTTGTGTGCATTGCTTGCATCAGTATGGGAAAGGTTAGCGGTTTTTGTGTTAAAACTCCATAATACTACCTATGTATTTATTATCTGCCTTTTTTCAGAAAGAGTTGCATTGGTTCTATTGTCTTCTGCTCATTTCTTGAATATTCAACTGGAATGAGTTGGGCATCTCTTCTGCCAATGAACCTCTGAGCTACTTTCATGCATTCGATGGATTGCTCTTTTAGCAATTTTAGATTTTAATATTTTTTCCATCTTGTAGTGGTTAACAAGGAGGCAGGCACATCTATTGCGAGCGCAACAGGGGATCCCAGTATCAGAATATGGAGTAAGTTCATTAACAAATTGTTTATTCAACAGTTTTATAGTTATATGCACAACTATCCCCCCCCCCCCCCCCCCCCCCCCCCCCCCCCGGGTTTAATATGTTGAAATGTAGAATAGAGTACATATCTTTTCATGCGATGTTACTGTCAAGTGCCAATTAAGATTAAATATTTACATTAGACTTATGATTCTCAGTGATAGTGCTTATAATTTCAAATTTTGAAACTGATTCAATTCTTATGTTGATTGAGTAATTTGCATCTGCTTGTTACGGTATTGGATAATGGATAATCACTATGCAATGCACTTTATGTCTAAACCTCTGTACCTTTCATTCATTTAATTCGACACTGAGCTCTCTCTCTCTCCCCCTACAGGTTCTCATTGACATGATAAGAGTGTTGGATTGGGCAATTGTAGCTGCAGGCCAAGAGATGTTAGGGGTGGGCCAAGATGCTGCTACATACCACCAAGGACTGTACTAAGCCCCAGCTCAGGTAATGATCTACCAATTCAGAAATCTAACTTGGTCCATAATTCAAATCAATATTTATATGCATCAATTTTGAGTTAGATTATATATTTACATTGCTTGTTATTACTAAAGTTAAATGTTTATGTTAAGTAATGAAGTTTTACTTATTTCATCTTTGTCTTTTTAGCAGGTTTGCATTTAAATTGAGGAATGACAAATGGAGGGTCTTTCAAGTAATGAGGATAGTTTATTTTGTTCAATAGTAAATAGCTTTGACAATATTTATTGAAAATGTTATAAAGTATTACATTTACTGATTATGTACTTATGTAATTTGTTGAACAACTTGTTGGATAATTCCTGAATAAATTTATGGGTATTGAACAATTTATTTTCTTTATATGTTATTTAAATGTATTGAATTGGTTGCAGCGATTGATGTTCATACACGTAGAGAGATTGCATTTGATGAATAATGGTTTTTAATTAAATGAAATAAAATATATTTGCCAAAAACGAACATTGTTTGTATAGATTAATTTTGGTGACATGTAGATCTGTGAGAAATGATCAGGTCTTGTTGATACCATTTAGTGTTGTTATTGCATCATATACTAACAGGTAAATGTATGAGAATATGTTGGGTTATCTTGACACTATTCAGTGTTATTATTGCATTCTATCCTAACAGGTAGATGTGTGAGAAGATGTTGGGTTATCTTGACACCATTAAGTGTTATTATAGTATCCTACCCTATTGTGACACTTTTTTGGACAACAGGATATATTGGTGTCAGGATAGTAAGATGTGTCATGATAGATTTTATTATATGACATATTACCCTGTTGGGAAAGACTAAATTTGTAGTAGTGTTAAGTCAGTTTCACAGATAATACACTTCAATACTTGGACAAGTATTGAAGGTTTCAAAAATCAGTTTGTGAGACAAAAAAAGCAGAGCAGGAATATAAGTAAAGCAGTAAAGAACACACAAGATTTATAGTGGTTCGGATCTCAATATCCTACATCCACTCTTCAGACCCAAGGTCTGGATAATTCACTAAGTAAGTACAAGCCTCCTTACGTTCTATACACAGCCCGTTGGCGCCTCCGTCCTTCGGTCAGTTGTGGCACTCGCCTAGGAACTCCTTGCAAACATAGTCTTCAGGTTGAAGTGAGGACAGCACCCCGCAGTCTTCTTCACAGTGGCTGGATGTTAATTGTTCTTCCCTGAACTTAGGTGATTGGCATACGCCCGTGAGAATCAGAATCCCAGACTAGGAAACTGACTGCTACAAATATATCTTAGAAAGATATATTCACCAAAAAAGAGCTTCAGCCTCGTGCTAGGAGAAGTTAGCAAGGTGTAATAACTTGAGTCAGAGATTCAAGTCTCGTGTTAAGAAACACGGAAACTCTGAGAGTTTAGCAGAGAGATGGCCTTTCTCGTGAGAAGATTTACAGAGTTCTTTCAAACTTTGTTTAAACTTCGTACAAACTTCGTAACTGTTTAAGGTTGAAGAGCAGACCTTTTTATAGAGGATTTCCTCTAGCATTTTGAATTTCTACCCTTTAGACACATAAATCCAGACGTTAGACTCATGGATGATATTTTCCAATCGTAGCTCATGCCTTAGGTTTGCTTTCTGCTATGCTCTATTGCGACAGTGTACTATACACTAACTTTATGTCGAACTAAATTTCAGTCCAAGGGATCCAAGTTTAGATAACCTCGTACAGACTTACCCTTGGGCATATAAATGCCTAAATCTGATTGAGCTTCGATATCTTTCGAATAGCTCGCGCTTTAAAGGTAGAGGCTCTTATACTGACTTCTTAGGGTCAGTATAGCTTAGCCCTCATACTGACTTCCTAAGGTCAGTATGATAGACACTCATACTGATTGTCCACAGTCAGTATGAAAAACGCCCTCATACTGATTTCTCCTGATCAGTATGGAAAACCTGCATATTGAATTCTTCTAGTCAATACGGGGAAGCCCTCATATTGACTTCTCATAGTCAGCATGGATGACCCTTATACTGAGTGCTGCAACTCAGTTTCGGTCAAAGCTATACTTGGTGTGAACCAAGTTTCAAGGCGTGCATGTAGTCAGTTCTCGAGCATTCTCCTTTGCTCGATCTTTAGCCTAAGTTCTATTATAACTCGATCAATCCTATACAAGGATTACAGTTTAGAACTCTAGACACTGAAAAACTGATTAAAATGGGTTTTGACATATCAAAACATTTAAAATAAAAGAAAACCTAATTATTGGTTCCTAACTCATATGTGAATTCATAATTCAAGAATTTAAGTAAATCTATATATATATAAAAGCGGAACCTAAAGCAAAAAAAATTCCCCGCTCAACAAACATTCCATAAATAATCATGTAAATATTATGGAAAGTAATTAATACAAATAATCTATTATGGAAGGTACTAGAATATGGCATGTACTTAAGTTTTTTACTATCTATATAAAATAATTTTCTATATAAAAGTAAAATGATAAAGACTATTATATTTAGAAATATTATTTGTTTACATCTATATAGAAAATTATTTTGTAAAGTACTTATAATTATCAAAGAATTGAATTCTCTACAATATTTTTTTCATAAAAAAATTACTAAAATTGCGTTGTTTTTTAAAATACATACCATAGAATTGATTAATAATTTAAAACCAAGAAAAATGGGGAGACCCATAATAATTGGAGAGAATTTTTTTCCAAATGATAAAAGTTCTCTTTTGAAAAATGTAATACACGAAATAAAATTTAAAAAAAAATGATTGTATCCTATTTATAATGCTAACATTAAGTAAAAATAAAAAATAGTTCGGTATATTAACCCAATTGCCTATGGTTGCAATTAATAAAAGAGAGATGTGTTTGGAATTCAAGAGGTGTATGATAAAAGATAAGACATTATTGTGATGTTTAGAATTATAATTAGTTATTTAGATAATAGTGTTTTTTCCCTGCCACTCAAGTATTGTATTCATTATCGTTGTTAAAGTTCATGATTTTATTTGATATTTAATTTGATTTTGATATATTAGATCAATACCTTACATCTCATTTTTTGTTCTAGGTTTTTGCAAACGAAGAATAATGGAGGAGTGAAGCAATGAATCACAAGAAGAAAGGAAATAAAGTTGCTATAAAGATTCGTCATTGATTGTTTTTTTTTTTTTTTTTTTGTTAAAGCAATTTTTTGTTAAGAGTTCTTTTTTTTTTTATAACTAATTTGGAATTGTTGTATTTTAGATAATGAAATATCATTTTTTTTTACTTTTTTATGTATTAAAATATCATTTTATATGATGGATATAACCATGGTTTTCGATCTTTCATGTAATGATGAACAATTCCTTTCATTCTTTACTTTTTAGTCTCAATATCATATTTGATTATTAATGTATGGCAAAAACTTGTGTTAGGCAGGCCTAAACGGTTTAGGCGAGTTTTATCCTACCCAAATGGGTTGACCCATCCCAAATAGGGTTTATTAATCCCCAATTAGGGTATATTATATGGGTTTGGGCTTGGGTTAATAGATAAAACCCGCCTAAATCATTTAGGCTGCCTAACCCAAGACCTTCCCTTAATGTATTTGTTAGTTGAGTTAGATTCATTCGTCATCTCATTTACTAATATATGTTTTCATGGTTTGCTCTATTGTCCATATGTTTTGATCTTTTATTTAAAAGATAACAGGAATAATTTTACACAGTTATGTAAGATATGTTCCATGTGTGTGATATATTTATTATGGATTAATTGATAAATAAATTATTAATTGGATAAGTCTAAATAATATATGGGATATCTGGAGCAGATTTGATATTAATTGATATTTGATGGGAATATCAATTTTATGTGGGATATATATTAACCCTATAAATAGGGACTAGGTCCTCAATTCCTGACATAATAGTTTTCTCTCAAACCCTAATCGCCATCACGAACGTTGGAGAAAAGGAATAGAAGTCAAGGAAGAGAAACACTAGTCTTCTGCAATTTTTAATTCTACGATGGAGAAAGGTACGCAATTAATTGTGAGAATCATTGATTTCAACATCCTATAATTTTTCTATTTTAGTGATTTAATAGAAAACCACATGAATAGTTTTACATGCGGTATCAGAGCATGTGTTATGAAATTGAATGATTCTCCATGAATGAAATTATTAACCCTAATTATTGAATTATGATTAATTATTCCGCTGCATTTCGAACTCTGTTTCGTGAATTGTGTTAAGAAATTATTGAGAACTTTCTTTTGCGAATGTTATCCGCTGCGATTTTATTGAAGTATCTATAAGTGGATTGGTGATTATGAATTGGAATTGGAAATTGAATCACCCTGAAAGTGCATAGAGATGGATAGCAAAAATTTGATCCATGTTGATTGAATTAATTGTGCGAATATGACCTGATTATTTTATTCACTCATGATTATGATTGTGATGAACTGTTAATAATTCTCCAAATTGAATTACTCAAATTTGGCTAAAACTCGCATCAAAATAATTTATGGTCAAGAATTAAAATTAGATGGGTTTAACTAAAGCTTGCCCATTAATTGAATTAATTCTCTATTATTTTGATGGAATTGTTTCGTTAATTAAAGATGCCAAATTTTGTTCCTAATGATTTCATTCCTTGATTATTGATTTTTCCGTAATTTGATTAATGAGTGGATGAACGCTTTACGACTTAATAATTCATTATTAAGTATAATGGATAACATGATGTTTGATATTCGAAACATTGATATTATGGTATCAAATATTATGAAAGTTTGTTAATCATCAAAGTGGTCAAACTTGTATGTTTATTTGATTCCGAATTATTTATTCAATTACCCATAGAATGACGGATGCTAAATTAATGTAATGGATTATGGGTATATTGAAATTCGTTGTTATACGGCAGTTATGGATCGCCCAAAGGTTGATTGCTTATCTTATAATAATGAATATAATTGTGGATAATTGACTTGTACTATTGATTTATTTATGTATCCAAAGATAGTAAATAAACTCAATTGGTACTTGTTATATTGTCAAATAATTGTTTAATCTATTAGCATCATTATGTGTGAATTGTTGTGTGTTGGTCTATCGCCCAAAGGAGATCACCAATATACATGAATTATTTATTTAAGTGGATTGTTTATTTAGCATGTGTTTTATGTCTCAAAACTTACGTTTAATTTTATTATGCAACAATTGTTCCCAATAATATAACTTCTCATGTCTCGTATGTTCCAATTTTTAATGGGCTTAACTTCTCTGATTGGAGTGAGCAAGTTCAGTTCTATCTTGGTGTGATGGATCTTGACCTTGCCATTATGGAAAAGAAGCCCGCTGCTATTACTGATGCTAGCAGCGATGAAGAAAAAGCTCATTTTAAAAGTTGGGAAAGGTCTAACAGACTGAGCTTAATGTTCATGAGAATGACTGTCGCAGACAGTATTAAGACAGCTCTCCCTAAAACTGAAAGTGCTAAAGAATTTATGAAGTTTGTGGGAGAGCGCTCTCAATCAGCTGATAAGTCTCTTGCTGGGACACTAATGAGTACACTGACCACCATGAAGTTTGATGGTTCACGTACTATGCATGAACATGTCATTGAAATGACAAACATTGCAGCAAGGCTTAAGACCTTGGGAATGACTGTGGATGATAACTTCCTAGTACAGTTTATCATTAACTCGTTACCAACTGAATATGGCCCATTTCAAATGAGCTATAATACCATGAAAGATAAATGGAATGTGCATGAACTGCACAGTATGTTGGTGCAAGAGGAAACGAGACTTAAGAATTTGGGAAGTCATTTAGTCCATTATGTGAGCCACCAAGGTAATCAAGGAGCTGGAAAGAAATTCAAGAAGAAACATGGTAAGGATAAGAAGCCATTAAAGATCAATGAGGCTTCTAGTAAGATCCAGAAGAAAGAATCAAAGATCCAAAAAGATTGTCCGAAACGTAAGGCTTGGTTCGAAAGGAAAGGTAAGCTTAATGCTTATGTATGTTTCGAATAAAATTTAACTGAAGTTCCACATAATACTTGGTGGATTGATTCTGGATGCACTACTCATGTTTCTAATATGATGTCGAGATTCCTTAAAATCCAAACCATAAGCCCGAATGAGAAGTTCTTCTTCATGGGGAATCGAATGAAAGCTCCAATGGAAGCAGTCGGGACTTATCGTTTAATCCTTGACACTGGACATCATTTAGATTTATTTGAAACTCTTTATGTACCTAGTTTATCTAGGAATTTAGTTTCATTATCTAAACTTGATGTTACTGGATACTCTCTCAATTTTGGTAAGTGATGTTTCAGTTTATGTAAGCATAATCATCT
Organism: Plectranthus barbatus; assembly: GCA_026898455.1. Taxonomy (NCBI): domain Eukaryota; kingdom Viridiplantae; phylum Streptophyta; class Magnoliopsida; order Lamiales; family Lamiaceae; genus Plectranthus; species Plectranthus barbatus. The sequence continues at coordinate 84,101 of JAPKLW010000463.1, forward strand.
CATTGGTACTGGTATTCTATGTGATGGTTTATATAAACTGAAATTGGATGGATTGTATTCTGAAACTATTTTAACTCTGCATCATAATGTTGGCGCTAAACGTGGTTTAGTGAATGAAAGTTCTGCTTTATTATGGCATAAACATTTAGGACTCATTTCTAGAGAAAGAATGGAAAGACTTGTAAAGAATGAAGTCCTTCCTGATCTAGATTTTACGGACCTGAATATTTGTGTGGATTGTATTAAAGGAAAACAAACAAAAAACACAAAGAAATGAGCCACAAGAAGCACTCAGCTTCTTGAAATTGTGCATACTGATATATGTGGACCTTTTGATGTTCAATCTTTCGGAAAGCAAAAGTACTTTATTACCTTTATTGATGACTATTCACGTTATGGCTATGTCTATCTATTGCATGAAAAGTCACAAGCAGTAGATGCCTTGGAAATCTACTTGAATGAAGTAGAAAGACAATTAGACAAAAAGGTTAAAGTCATCAGGTCTGATAGAGGTGGTGAGTACTACGGAAGATATGATGAAACTGGGCAACACCTACGTCCATTTGCAATACTTCTCCAGAAACGTGGCATCTGTGCACAGTATACAATGCCAGGTACACCACAACAAAATGGTGTATTAGAAAGGCGTAATAGAACTTTAATGAATATGGTTAGGAGTATGTTAAGTAATTCAAATTTACCCTTATATTTGTGGATATACTGTTTGAAAACTGCCATGTATTTGTTGAACAGGGTTCCTAGCAAAGCAGTTCCTAAGGCTCCTTTTGAACTGTGGACTGGCAGGAAACCCAGTTTAAGACACCTGCATGTTTGGGGTTGTCAGGCAGAAGTACGAATTTATAATCCACATGAAAAGAAATTGGATGCAAGAACAATAAGTGGATACTTTATTGGTTATCCTGAAAAGTCAAAAGGGTATATCTTTTACTGTCCTAATCATAGTACGAGAATTGTTGAGACTGGAAATGCAAGGTTCATTGAGATTGGTGAAAACAGTGGGAGTAATGTTTCTCCACGCACTGTGGATAATACTGAAGTTAGAGTACAAGTCCCTTTGATTTGTACATCTAACAATAAAGTCAATGTTGCCCTGACTGTTGTACCGAATAACAGTGGAAATGAGCAATCGAATGATGAACCCACAATTGAGCGACCAAATGATGAACCTATTGAAGAAGTACCACAAGAAATAGCATTACGGAGGTCTGAAAGGCAAAGAAGACCTGCTATTTCAAATGACTATGTGGTATATTTACATGAGTCAGAAACTGACTTAAGTATTAATGATAATGATCCAGTCTCATTTTCACAGGCCATGAGTTGTGATAATTCTGATGAATGGTTAAACGCCACGAAAGAAGAGTTAAAATCAATGGAGCATAATGGTGTTTGGGATCTTGTAGAATTACCAGAAGGTTGTAAGAGAGTTGGTTGTAAGTGGGTCTTTAAGACCAAACGCAACTCTCATGGTAATCTTGAACGGTACAAGGCCAGACTTGTTGCCAAAGGTTTTACTCAGAAAGATGGAGTCAATTATAAAGAGACATTTTCGCATGTCTCACGAAAAGATTTGGCGCTAGTAGCTCATTATGATATGTAGATACATCAAATGGATGTGAAAACTGCATTTCTTAATGGATAATTAGAGGAGGATGTTTATATGGACCAACCAATGGGTTTTGCAATTAAGGGAAAGGAACACATGGTATGCAAATTACAGAAATCAATATACGGTCTCAAGCAAGCTTCCCGCCAATGGTATTTGAAGTTTAATAATACCATTATTTCCTTTGGATTTCAGGAAAACACCGTTGTTCGGTGTATATGTTTCAAAGTTAGTGGGAGTAAGATCATATTTTTGATATTGTATGTTGATGATATCCTGCTCGCAAATAATGATCTTGGTCTTCTTCATGAAATGAAGACTTTTCTTTCTAGTAACTTTGAAATGAAAGATATAGGTCACGCAGGTTATGTGATAGGAATAGAAATATTCTGTAATAGATCACAATGAATGTTAGACTTGTCTCAAAAGCTTATATCAATAAAGTACTAGAGAGAGAATAAATGAAAGTACTTATTTATGTATCAATTGTTGGGAACATTATGTATGTTTAGATACTAAAGCAATCCAGGAATGGAACACTGGAAAGCTGCAAAGATAGTTCTGAGATAAATAAAACAATCAATTATTGTTGCACTTATGATTGAAGCTGAATTTGTAGCATGATTTGAGGCTACAATTCAAACGAATTGGCTGCGGAACTTTATTTCAGGGTTTGGAATTGTCGACAGTATGACTAAGCCGCTAAAATTGTAATGTGATAACTTCGTAGCAGTTTTCTTCTCTAAAAATGACAAGTACTCTAAAGGTGTTAAACTTATGAAATTAAAGTACTTTGTCGCGAAGGAAGAAGTTCAGAAACAAAGAGTGTCAATAGAACATATTAGCACAAATCTTATGATAGCAAATCCTTTGACGAAAGGACTGTCACCCAAACATTAATCGAACATGTTGAAAGTATGGGAATTATTGATGATAGTATGTATTGAATTGTTCATTATGTATTGATACTCTGAGCTCATTTATGATATGTTTCTGATTACCTGTTTCTATTTGCATGCGTAATTGTAATAGATAATTGTAAACAGGTATAGTCTTGAATAAAGACATTATGTTAGACCGAATGTATGCTCCAAATGAATGATCATGTTAAAGATGTGACTATTTTGTAGTACATGGAAGGGACTATGTCGATTGTGTGACATACAACCGCTATGACTTGATTTAGTTATCTACCTTTATCATGCTATTATGATGGACCCAATGAATGAAATTTTAGATTTATCAATGCGCATTATGAAAGTATAATTTATTTGTATCCATAATGATAATGGAATGTCACATGTGACAAGTGGGAGAATGTAGGATATGTCCCATGTGTGTGATATATTTAGTATGGATTAGTTGATAAATAAATTATTAATTGGATAAGTCTAAATAATATATGGGATATCTGGAGCAGATTTGATATTAATTGATATTTGATGGGAATATCATTTTATGTGGGATGTATATTAACCCTATAAATAGGGACTAGGTCCTCAATTCCTGACATAATAGTTTTCTCTCAAACCCTAATCGCCATCACGAACGTTGGAGAAAAGGAATAGAAGTCAAGGAAGAGAAACACTAGTCTTCTGCAATTTTTAATTCTACGATGGAGAAAGGTACGCAATTAATTGTGAGAATCATTGATTTCAAGATCCTGTAAGTTTTCTATTTTATTGATTTAATAGAAAACCACATGAATAGTTTTACAAGTTACACACGAAAAAAGAGAAAACAAACGGTTGCATCCCCTAATTTAAATGTAAATGGTAATAAAACATAAATATAAGGTGAGAGGAAATAATTTATCTTAATAATAAAAGATTACACAAATTAAGGCTACAAAATGTTTGCGTTAATAAATTTACACTTACAATCATAAATTCTTTTTAATTGAAATAAGCATAAATCTTGAACTCAAAACCACTACATATATACTAACTCACAAAAGCAAAAATACATCATTTTTGCCATCTCTGTTGTCGATACAAGAGCTTGCAACTCCCTATACCATCTCCATTATTTTATTTCTACTTTTATTCTTTAGTTCATACAATTAAATTTTTTTTATCATTGATTTTTTGGTTTATTGTTAGTTACTTGGTTGGAATCTTTTTGTTATTTGTTATTGAATTAATTTATTGGCATACATGCATATTACTCAATAGATATGTTGGGGGTATGCATCATAATGTTTTTTAAATAGGATATACTTAAATTTATTTGTATGAAGTATTATTCTTAATTATATATTTATTTATTTATCAATCTCATCGGGAGGTGACAGAGAGTGACAAAGAGAGCAAGACGAAGGAAGATGGATTTGGGAATCATATCCAATAGCTGATTATATACTTCTCTATGTTCTCATATAGCTTTTGATAATTCTATACCATAAATTATAGTTTATTTTTATTTTCCCGATTAATTTATTTTTCATGTAATTTAGTGTTGGTAGTTGTAGATATTATGAGTACAGTATTTTTTTCTTGGTAGTGATGATAGATATGCAAGGAGAGGAAGAATGCTACACTATTTTGTAGTATATGTTATTGCAGCGGTGACTACAGTTATAAAGATGGACATAATCTCATTTTTTAAAGAATTTTGTTGTGCATCTTAATTTTCTCAATTTTTAATATTAGGTTTCATTTCTTTTTTATTGTAATTATTGTATTTGTAGTCATTGCAATGTTTTTAGCATTGATAAGATTATCTTGCATTTTCCTTCGTTTTTAAAATTGTGCAAATACATATAATAATAATAATTTCAATAGTTATATTTGAATTAAAATATTATTATCTCATTATCGTCACTACTTCACGTTTGTCATTTTTAAATATTATCTCCATTCTAAATTATACATTATCTTTTTTGTCATAAAATATCATTTTATATAATGAATAAATGTAATTATTTTTTTTTTTCTCACTACTTCGTCTCCTTATTTTGCCAACATAATGAAATGAAAATTTGTTATTTAATCTTAATTTTTTAAATAAATCGCATTAATTTATATTCACATACTCATATATTATCGGAAATTTTGAATCTATGATTTATTGGTCACAAGAAAGATCTTTAATTTAATCTTAATGATGTTGGTTATTAACATATTTTTTCACTAATATTGTCCATCCAATTGAATTTATTTGATAGTACATTTATTTTTATGTATGTGTAAACTCCATGGTTGCCTATGTTTTCACACACACAATATATATTACTGAATGAGGTCGGATCAAATAAGAAGAAATTCCCCTGTAAGAAAAAAGAATGAATTATGTCCATTAGATCTAAATAAATCAATGGTCGATATGCAATCAAGCAACAACTAAAATACGATCAAGCAACATATTAATGTTGCTTGATTGCATTTTAGTTGTTGCTTTATTATTTTGTTGCTTGATTATGTTTCAGTTGTTGCTTGATTGCATATCAACCATTGATATTTTCAAATCTAATGAACATGATTCATTCTTTTTTTCTCACAAGGAGAATTTTCTCACCTGATCCGCTCCCATTACTGAATTATGTCAATTATATTTGTATATGATTATGTATTATTAAATATAGATTATACTTAATTATTCAATTTGTGAGTTATGTTTAATGTGTTTGAAGTATAAAATACTCCATATATTTTCTAAATTAGGTGATTATGAAGTAAACAAAAATAAATATGTTCAAGACAAAAGTCAACACAAATCGAAGCTTTGGTTCAATATATCCACATTCGACCGGACAATATATTTGAATTTTCATAAATTCTTAATTTGATGATTTTAGGGCTCAATTTATATTTTAATAGAATCTTTATAAATTAAATTGAAGTGTAAAAAATTTATAAATGATTATAAGTGATAAATGATTATTAGAGCTCAACATCTATTAAATTTTTATAAAAAAAATCTAATTATTTTAAAAACTTATTATAAATAATTATTGGGAAACACATAATCAACCCTTGTGAATATATGAAGGCTCAATCCATGCCCCCAACTACAGCTCATCTCCATGATATGCGACCATATCCCTTGATGTTATGACCTCTACATCTACCGAGTAATTTATCAGTACAGCGTCGGTCAACTGGCGAACAACCAGCGAGAGGCTATGATCAAGGGCGGAGAGGAGCAATCACAGATTGGCTGCTACAATAGTTTATAGATATATAGATACATGTTGTAAATTCCCTCAAGGGGGGACATACATGTTCAAATTCACAAATATATTCAATTAATAAAACAAATTATACAAAATGCAAGTTGATGAGCTTTCGGCACTCCTCTGCAATCTCTTTCAAATAATCCATATTTCCATCATACTTGAGCCACATTCTCGTGATTACCCGCACATACTTACTCCACAACATCTCACCAATCATTGTTTCCTCAATTCAACAAATTTATCGTTGAGAAAATTCATCCACAACAATATATAAATAATGTTTATTAAATGCTTAAACAAAGATGGAATTAGTCCACAACCCCTAAGAATTATATATGCTAATTATTATTATTATTTTATTATTTTTATAAATATATTACTTTAATATTTGCTTGTGCATACAATACTAATTTTAGGAATGTAGCAAGTATATAGGGGTGAGCACGAGGCAAGCTGACTCGCGAGCTATCCGGGATCAGCTCGAAAAAAGCTCAAAATTGACTCGATACTAATCAAGTCGAGCTTGAGCTCGAGAAAGTAGTTTGTCGAGCTCAAGATTCATGATGCTCGATTCAATAGGCTCGCAAGCCTTATCGAGCTCGAGCTTGAGTCAAGCTTGTGTTTGAGCTAGACTCACGAGCCTTATTGACTTAATATAATTTAATTTTTTATTTCTAAATTTATTATTGATTAATAAATAAATTTAAATTTTGGTTATAATTTAAAATTGATTATAAAAGTCGAGCTCAATCGAGCCAAGTCTAGCTTGACGAGTTTGAAACCGAGTCAAGCTCGAACTTGAAAATTTAAACTCTATCGAGTCGAGCTCGAGTCTGGCCATACTCGACTCGGCTCGTGATGACCCCTACGAGCGCATTAATTCATCTCAAATTAATTTAAAAATCAAGTACAATCCATAATGTGCAATACAATATTTCTTTCATTGGACAATAAAAAAATATATATTTCAAATAGAATGCACTCAATAAATATGATCTCACATGATAACTCATAAATATAATAGGACATATATCAATAGAGATAGGAAATATGATAATAAAGTTTATGCAATGAGATATGAAGAGATTTACAATAATAGATAGTGACATTTCGTATGGATCAAATCCTTATTGTGTCGTTAGCGATTCATTGTTAAAGCCCAATTCGTATATGATGTGTTAAGGGGAGGCTCAATTCGTATATAAACCTTGAAGCTCAATTATATCGAATTCTAATACTCCCTCCGTCCCACTTGAATTGTCACACTTACCAAATTGGGCGTCCCAACAAAATTGTCACAATTTCCAAAAATGACAATTTTTTCACACTCAACAATAAAATATTAATCCCACTAATTCATTCTACACTCACAACTCTTAATTTCCGTGCCGAAAAGAAATGCGACAATTGTAACGGGACGGAGGGAGTATTATGTAATATGGAGTTAAAAAAAACTAAAGGTAAATGTGTTACATGGACATGCAATATAAGATTTATTTCAAAAATAATTTATTTGATATCTAGAATGAATGTGTATCTAATGCAACGCAAATGTGTAATACAAATGTTTATTAGTAATATTGATTGGGGCATAAATCAAAATATCCCAGTGTGTGTAAGTTAAGATATGATAAGAGATACTAAAATATGCAAAGAAAAATGAAAGAAGACAAATAAAATTGTAAATCATGATTAGTTAAATAATTTAAAGTGTCAACTTTAACCTGACTAATAAATTGAAAGTTTGAGCTAAACTCGATCGAATTTTAATATTTCACTGTTACATATTAATATAATAATTAAAATTGATATATTTTAATAATATAATTATAATAAAACTTTATATACGCTGCGCAACGCGTATGTAGCAATCTAGTTCAATTCAATTCTCAAATTGAATTTGATTCAATTTAATTTAGGAATTAGATTGAATTGGGTTTCTTTCCATCCACAAAATGAATACAATTAAAGTAAATATAGCTCAATTCAATTCAATCCAAAAATTTCGAGAGATAAAGGCTGCGTTGGGTGCCCACGCTTCGAATCTGAGTGGCAGAGGAAGCAACAATTTGGACGAGTGAGCAAGTGGATTAGTGGACGTTGACATTCTTCAGCTTGCAATAGATCGTGAGAACCCTTATATTCCAAATTCTAGTGTATTCCAGACTTAAGGTGTGAAGAGAGGACGTAAGCTCTTTTGTCTGAACCTCTATAAATCCTTATGCATTTACTGCTTTACTTATTTTTCGTAAGGATATTTAAAACTCAATATTATATTTTACTTATCAAATTTCCTCAATTGAATTCCAATTCCAATCTCATCCCTCAAAATATTAAATTGGAATTTAATTATTTTCTCTGTTTCCATAAATTAAATTCAAATGTTTAATTTCCTCAATTGAATTTAATAAATTATTTAATCAATTTATAAATTCATGAATTTTGATCAAGGTAATCTTTTCCTATTGTGAATTATTTTCTTAATATTATATTTTATTCGTGAATGAAATTAAGCCAATATTATATTAAAATTACATTATTTTGCTATTTTTAATTATTTCCTCAATTAATTTCATGGAGTTCATAATTTCATGAATGGAATTTATCATGAATTCTAGGAACTGAAATCCGAATTATTTTCATGAAGTGAATTCTTGAATTGCTCCCATTTGAATTTTTCAATTCGTTATGTAATTCCAGCTTGAGCCTATTTTATTATATTTTATTCACCAAATCAAAGGAAAATAATATAATATAAATTTAGTTGTACTTATTACCAAAATTAAAGGAAGTGACTACTATGATTTGAAGATATTCTAGATCGAGTAACTCAATTTGCTATTTTGTGGAGGAAATCATAAGTCTTGCCAATACTTGCATGTGCTTAATTATAATTTTTTGTTATTATAATTTATTTCCTCTTTCTTTTAAGCCATTACAAGAGACCATATTGCTCTCTTCCTCTACTTTCATCCATTCTCCAAAGTTGACAAATTTTATTTTAAACAATTTAAAAACCGGAGAAAAGAAACAGATATGTGTGACAACAAATGGTGTATTATAACCACATTAATTGCTGCATTGTTGGCAGTTTCATCCATTGTTGATCAAGCAGCATCTAATATTTTAGTTGATCCGTCGGGGAGCGGCGGTTTCAGGACCATCCAAGCCGCCATCAACGCCGTCCCTTCCAACAACCAAAACTGGACTACTATAGACATCAAACCAGGCGTTTATAGGTGGAAAAAACTGAACAAACCTTATGTCAATCCATTCGATATTGATAGTTTATGTCATGTCCTAAAAAATTTGTATTCTTATACAGGGAGAAAGTGTTGATTCCTCGAGACAAGCCATTCATCTTCCTCAAAGGGGCAGGAATGCTGAGCACCTCCATTGTGTGGGATGGTCATATGAACATTTCACTTACTACATTCTCTTCTGAAGCTACCAACACACTAGCCAAGGACATATCATTTATTGTAAATCTGTAACTAATGAATTAACAGCCTCACATTCCGACCAACTGATTCATTACCTAGCTCATTTGTCAATATTTTTCGATGCAGAACTCTTACAACTACCCTCCAAATACCACAATGAATCCTAGGATGCAAGCAGTAGCAGCCCGGATAAAAGGCGACAAATCGGCCTTCTACCAATGTGGATTCTTTGGAGTGCAGGATACACTGTGGGATGCTGTTGGCAGGCATCTCTACAAGAACTGCGTCATTGAAGGTCAAGTAGATTTCATCTTCGGTGCTGGCCAGTCCCACTACCAGGTACTTCAAGAAATGATCATCATCATGTTTCATTAGGGTTTGGAATATTGTAATATACAAATATTTTGGATTATTTTGCAGGGCTGCGTTATATCATTTACTTCTGTGAACGGGACCACCGGCTACATAACAGCTCAGGGAAGAGAATCCCCCCAAGAGACGAATGGGTTTGTGTTTAAAAACTGCAATATAGTTGGGAAAGGGAAGACATATCTGGGAAGAGCTTGGAGACCATATGCAAGAGTCTTGTATTACAACACTGAGATGTCCGATATTATTGTCCCTCTAGGATGGAATGCTTGGAAAAACGTCGGACTAGAGTAAGAACAATATTCTTCAGCACTGCACACACCATCTCATCCGATCAGTCTTGTTTCCGACCAAGATGTATCTATCTGTTTTGTAGGAAACAGCTGACGTTTGCGGAGTACAACTGCAGCGGTCCGGGCGCCAATATGTCGGGAAGAGTGGGGTGGGAAAAGACGCTGAGTAGTGAAGAGGTGAGTTCGTTTACAAACGTTTCGTACATTGATGATGGAGGCTGGGTGGCGAATGCTCTCACCATCTTGGGCGCTAACTGAAGCGGGCGTTGTTTTGAATGCAAGAGCTCACGAACCATTAATGTTGGTGTAATAGATCCCATCATCTTCATCGACTTTGTTATGTTAAACAATATTATTGCAGCTTCACAATTATATAAGGACTCTAAAACTTTTTAGAATAAATATTTGGTTCGTAATTGAAGAACGGAAATTTACGAAAATTCATATAGGATTCGAAAGGAAAAAATAAAATAAAATAAAATTAACAACGTACGTACGAGAAATATAAATGAAAGAGTAGGAGATAAACAGTCCTTGCATCACACGAAGGCGAAGGGATTGTGTGATAGAATGGGTGTTAAGACTTTTCAAAATTTTTATATACTTATATTAAAACAAAATTGTAAATAATATATGGTAGGTTTTAGTTGTATTAATGGTTCATTAAATGATCTATTTAGTTAATAAATTATGGGGTGAATGATTCCATATATAATAATATTATAATTATATAATGTTATATTACTTTTATTATATTATTATATAATTGAGAAAAATTCCAAGTCAAATTGTTTTTGTATTAATTAGCAAAACATCATATTACAACTAATTTTAATATTTTCAAATATATAAATTATAATTAGTTTAAGTTTTAAAAATATAAATATTTAATTTATTTATTTTTTTAGAATTTTTATATATTTCAACAACTAAACTGGACATATTGTGAAAATTGGATTGATTAAAATTTAATCTCATGTAAAATTTATAAAAAAAATGTAAATTTGGATGTTTTATTAAATTAATTGATCAATATAATTCAACCAACTTAAAATATTAATTTGGAGACTCCAGTAAATTTGTTTATAATATCCCAAGAAAAATTGACCAAATAAATTTCAAATGTCTACTAAATATAATTCTTTGAATAAAAAATAGTATTAAATTAATTTATAAATATTATTTTAAATTAATCTTATTTACAATGATACTTATAAATATTTATAAAAATAAAACATTACATTACTTAATTTATGTATCAATTAATTTAAATAAAAATCAGTTAACTAATTTATAATGATCAACTAAAAATATCAATTACAGAGACTATGTAAATACCAATATATATTAAATTTATAAATTTTATTTATTTATATATTATGATTCTTATATAAATTCAATCAATAAATAATCCCAAAACACGCACTCATTTGATTATAATAATCATAATTCTCGTGCATCGCGCGAGTGTTATACTAGTTTAACATTATACTCGTTACACTTTTGACATTATAGTGCTAATTTTACTCTTCTCGATGTTGTATGGAGTTGATTATAACTCATTCTTATTTCTTAGGGACGAATATCTCAATCCTAATTTTTGTTGGCAATGTTTGATTATGTTACAGGAACCTGTAACATAAGGGAACTTGGTACAGCACAAGAACCTGGCAAGGCCACAAGGAAAAAGCTAAACAAGGAAAAATAGGATAAGCTGAATATCATGGTGAAATATGTTTAGACTTATGCACGTGAAGAAGGATACAATGAACAAAACCCACGCATGCACAACAACAGCAAAACGGGACGAAGTTCTAGAAGCAGGTGATTCAAATGCATGCAATGTAACAAACATGAGATATTTTGGAGTTGGTTAGTTAGGTTTTCTGTTGTAGATTCCTATCTAGAAACTTCTCTCTCATGTATATATACAAGCACAGTGTATCGAGATAGTTGAGTTGATACAATAATAAACCATGATTCCTCTCTAAATTTCTTCTGCATGTTGCTACATTTCAAGATTTCACATACCACAATTGCCTTTTCCTCATCTGCAACTGAAGTTGTGAATGTTGCATTGCTCCGAGATTTTGCAGGTAGTTCTACTTCTACTTGTCTTAGTTCAATGTTTGATGACTATATTGAATTAGGGTCATGGAACTACTAATCATATGTGTACTAAGCTTGACCTCTTAATTGAACCTAAATCCATTCAAACACCCATTCTTGTATGTCTTCCCGATGGGAGCATACAACATGTGTCTCATACTGGTAATGTTTTCTTCGCCCCTAACCCTATTCTCTATCCTCTACCTTTCATCTTTTAAGTTTAACCTAATATTTGTTGTGAAACTTAAATTATGAAGTCTGTCGTTCAAAATTCTTAGAATAGCATTAATGGTGTTTTCTTGGAATTTTGGGTGACAAGCCAATATCCTAGGCATTTTGTGGTATCTGAAGTGGCATGTACTCAGCTATAAATTATTGTAAACAATTCAAGGAATCATGCGAGAGTGAATGAAAACAAATATTTCAAGAGTCTTTGCCTTCTTAATTGCCAACAAAATGGCATCAGAGTCGGAGTGAAGAAAAAAAAAAAAAAAACACAGAGAGAGAGATCTGCTGCAAAAAGAGTGCGCAGACAAGAGAAGAAAATCAAGAGGTTGTGAGTTGAGTGTAAACACTTGAGAGATATGGCTGGTCTAACCAATGGTATCCCACTACACGGGTGCTTTATTTGGGTGACCAAAACCCTAAATATGTAGAAACCAACTACAGAAAATCCTAATATTGTGGACGCGAGTAACCATTTCGGTAGTTTGACTACCGAATCATATGGATAAATTAATTAATCCATTAAGTACTTAATGATTCGGAAGTTTGAGCGCCGAAACAAAGCACGAGCATCAATTCGGTAGTTAAACTACCGAATCACATGCACTAATTGTATTTCGGTACTAAAAGTGACGAATCAAAGGAAATAAAATTAATTCAATGTTTAATGTATTTTTGAATTTATTTTTTTACTTAAATAAATATTAATATTTATTTTTTTATTTTTTTTTTATTACCGAATTGAAATTAATGTAATTTTTAAAATTTGAAATTTGAAAAAAATTCAAATTTTGAGTTTTCAATTGGCGGGAGTTGACCAGTCAATTCGGTACTTAAACTACCGAATCAATTGTATCTTTAATTATTGGTCTGCCAGTCCAGTACGTTGTATTTTACTTTATTCAGAGGTGCAGTTGACTAAAGGACATAAAGTAATTTGGTAGTTACAGTACCGAATTACTTTTCTTTCGTCTTTTTCAATTATTATGGTCTGTTTTGTGCAGACTGTGCAACCGGCTATGGCAGGTAAAGTAATTCGGTAGTTACAGTACCGAATTACTTTTGTTTTGTCTTTTTCAATTATTATGGTCTGTTTTGTGCGACTGTGCAACTGGCTATGGCAGGTAAAGTAATTCGGCAGTTACAGTACCGAATCAAATGGTTCTTACTTTTAAAACCAGAAGAGTTATCAACATACGCAAATAATTCATTCATCATCATCTCCTCCCCTTCCATTTTCCTTTCCTTTCTGAAATTGTTGAAATATGAGTACGTATCACATCCATTTTTATTGGCAGAGTCAGGATATGTCACAACCAGACTATTCGTGGCAAGTTAATGATCAGTTGCGTTTCTCATAACTTCAAGTGAAGGTGTATCAAATTACTGGTTGGAATCCTATAGAGTGGGAGCTGGAGCTGAATTTGTTCGTTCACGACGGTTACGACTGGAAAGTTAGCAACCTTTCTAATGAGAAAAGTATGCAAACCCTCAAAAAATACAAGGATTTTTGGCTAGCAGTACGTGTTGCGCGGCATGCTCCGGCATCTGCAAGTGGCGGCGGATGACATATTGTTGTGGAGTATGAAGGTGGCTGCAACGACGATGAAGAGGAAAATGAAGATGAAGATGAAGACGAAGACGAAAGTGCAGGTTCGACTAGTGAAGATGCAACATACAGCCCAGATACGGACAGTGCCGAAGATGATGATAGTATTCAAATGGGCACACACGTCTACAGTGACATCGGTAATTATAACTCCAACATGACTGACCATTTTGATGATATGCCAGTTTTTTGGAACAGTGCCGATAACACCAAAAGGGTTGGTTTATACTTCAAGTCGAAGAAGCAATTGCAGAATGTCATCACATCGTGGTCTGCTGCTCAGGGCATGGTTTACAGTACTAACAAAAGCTCAAAAACAAGGTGGGAGTATACTGCACCACTAGAGATCCCAACCATTCCACACGTCTTCGTCAAGGCGCTCCTTGCCAATGGAAAGCTCGTGCAATTTATGATCTGGATGCAGGGGCTTGGCGATTAAACACGTGGGTAGCAAATGGAGAATTTAGAATTTGTAGTCAATGAAGGCCCTATTGAACCGGATCTTCTACATTTACAATGTAAGCATCGGTCTTCTGCAGTTTTCTTTTACACCATATTCTGTTGAAGAACCCGACGTTCCCTGGATTTCGACGACATTTCTCATATTTTTTGAGGTCTGCGAGGGTTACTACCCGGACCGTGTCGCAAGACAATTTGGTTTTTTGCAAATGATTCCCGATTCAAATCTTCTCACAACAAAAGAGGACCTCGAAGCACTACATAATAAAAGGCGAACCAACAAATCTTATGATTGGAGCGACGAGCTCAGAGTGTACATCAATGATTGGAATAATAGAGATCAACATGTGTACATTGCTGCCGAGCAAATTGTGCCTGGAGGCCCCACAGTGTTTGAAGATTATATTTACTGGTTCTTAACAAGAACCGTGAAATTTATGGCTAATCCAAGCCACACACGAGCTGAAGTCGCTCCGTTGGGATATTTTGGGCACGGAGATCAGCTGCAACTTTCGGTAAATCATTTTATCATTTTATTTTCTATTCTTTATATCTATGTTTGACTCGTATTATTTATATTAAATTTGTTTTAGATTGATGGGATAAGCGACATGACACAATTGGCTCGTGATGGGGCTTATATGTATCGTCACGATCCAATAGTCATGTCACTTTTGAGAAAGATCGAGCAGATAGGGGAAGAGACTCTACGGCTTTCACGCTTTGGACATCCGATAGTCCAGCTGACACAGTCGATGTCGCAAGTGGATCCCTCACAGCAATCTCAAAGACCCGGAGTGATACAAAGAATAGATGGTCGAGGAGGGTCTAGACAACGTAGAGGTGATCATGAGGTGTTACACGATGAGGAGGAGGATGAGGAGGAGGAGCATCACGATGTATTGTTCACTCCATCTCCCGATCATACCTCTTACGACTACACGTTCCACACTCCGACTGTGGCAGGTAACTATAATATTTTTTTTAAATTTTTTTATTATAATATTTATATTCACATTTAATTTTTCACTTATCATGATTGGTTTTAGGGCAAGGAAATCAAGATGCCGGACCTTCTCAGTCTTCTCTTAAAGGTAGAGGCGTCCGTGAGAAGCGCGTTGCACAAAAGAGAAGACGGGGGCCCAATGCAGATTTTACTAGTCCATAGTTTGTAATTTATTTGAATTGTAAACTGTTTAATTAAATAGTTACAAAATTAATATATTCGATGTAGTTTAATTTTTAAATTAATTTAATGGAGATTAATAATTAAATTAGTTGAATGATAAAAAATATTAAAATTAATGAAAAATATATTAATAAATTATTTATTTAATATTATATTTACATATTTTATTGTATTATATTAAAATATTAATAAAATCATGAAATAAAATTGATAATATAATTTTTTAATTTAAATGATTATATTAATTAAATAAATAAATATTATCATTAATATTATAAAATCAAACGAAATATTAAAAAATAAATATTGTCACAATTGATTCGGTACTTTAAGTACCGAATTATTAGAACATATGATTTATAAAATTTTAATTTTACGTGATTATCTGATTCGGTAGTTTAACTACCGAAATAGTTCAAACCGACTTCGTTTCGGTCCTTAAACTGCCGAAATGATAGAAAACATCATTACAAATAATTAATTTTTAATTATGATAAATAATTATAATTAAAATAGAAAAATAAAATTGATTCGGTAGTTTAACTACCGAATCACTGTAAAATCACACTTATTCGGTAGTTAAACTACCGAAATGGTCATTTGCGTCCACAAAAAAAAAAGTCAACCTATTTTGATGACCACATATCTAAGTTTATGGTTAAATAGGTATTTTTCTCTCCCACTACCCAAGTTGACAAAAGGCGTCAACTATGATTCGTGGAAGGTGCAGATGAAGGCCCTCTTGGGCTCGCAAGATAACTGGGAAGTGGTCGCGGATGGGTATGATGAACCAGAGAACACCAACGGGTATTCAAATACCCAGCTGAACGCACTGAAGGCCGTTCGAGCGAAAGACAAGGCAACTTTATATTTACTATATCGAGCTGTCGACGAATCAGGTTTTGAGAAGATATCTAACGCCAAATCTTCAAAGGAGGCGTGGGATATACTCGAGAAAGCGAATAAAGGAGATGAACGTGTGAAGCAAGTGCGGCTTCAAACCTTAAGGCGTGAATTTGAAGGTATGCAGATGAAGGAACCTGAAAGTATCTCTGAATTTATTACTCGAGTGGAGATTGTGACAAACAAACTGAATCAAAATGGTGAGAGTCTGTCATCAAGCCGAGTTGTTGAAAAAATTCTGAGGTCATTAACAGATGACTTCGAAAATATCGTGTGCGCAATAGAGGAGTCAAAGGATATTTCAGCACTCACCCTTGAAGAGCTTGTTGGATCCTTAGAAGCGCATGAGCAGCGAAAGAAAAACAAGAAGAAGGAACCCCTGGAACATGTTCTCCACACAAAGGCAACAATAAAAGAGGAGAATGTGTTGTACGCCCAAAGCACCAGAGGTAGAGGAAGAGGCAGAAATCAAGGGAGAAATCAAGGGGGAAGAGCGAGAGGAGGGCGAGGAAATGAGCAAATCAGGCAACAGAACTGGCGTGGACGAGGTCAGGATCGGGGTGGCCGGACAAACACAAATAGTAGAATTGAGTGTTACAACTGCAGAAAGTATGGACATCTTGCCAAAGATTGTTATTCAATAAAGTGTTATAACTGTGGAAAATTGGGCCACATCTCCAAAGATTGCAGATCTGACAAGAAAAAGGAGGAGCCAACAAATTTCCTTGCCGAAGAAGAAGAAGAAGGATTGCTGACAGTAACAGACATTCCAGCTAATGAAAAACCAAGTTATTTCAATAATTCAGTTTGGTATTTGGATACCGGCGCTAGCAACCACATGTGTGGTAATGAGAGTTTATTTAAAACTCTTTCAAAAGAGGAATATGGATCGGTCTTCTTCGGCGATGCTTCGAAAGTAGCCGTTAAAGGCCGTGGAACAATTTGGTATCAGCAAGAAGATGGGAAAGTTAGAGAAATTAGGGATGTATACTACGTTCCTGAACTAAAAAGTAATATATTAAGCATGGGACAGATAATGGAGAAGGGGCACACTGTTCTCATGAGGGATCGCGAACTCATTCTAAAAGATAAGTTCGGAAAGCACATTGCTCGCGTGGAAATGAAAAGGAATTGTATGTATAAACATGAACTAAAAATAGTTCAAGATAAATGCATGCAAATTGACATAGAAGATGAGGCCATGAAATGGCACCTTCGGTTTGGTCATCTTCACTTTGGTGGTTTGAGCGAGTTAGTGAAGAAGGAGATGGTTGTTGGACTCCCTAAAATTGAGTTCAAAAAGAGGTTCTGTGAAGAGTGTATAATTGGAAAACAGACAAGGATTTCCCTCCCAAAGAATTCTGAATACAGAGCACAGGAGCAACTTGGACTTGTTCATACCGATCTGTGCGGGCCGATAACTCCGGAATCATTCAGCTGTAAGAAATACTTTGTCT
Source organism: Plectranthus barbatus (assembly GCA_026898455.1). Lineage (NCBI taxonomy): Eukaryota > Viridiplantae > Streptophyta > Magnoliopsida > Lamiales > Lamiaceae > Plectranthus > Plectranthus barbatus. The sequence continues at coordinate 101,961 of JAPKLW010000463.1, forward strand.
CTTTCATTGATGATTTCTCCAGGAAAACATGGGTTTATTTTCTAAAAGAGAAGTCAGAAGTGTTCGAAATCTTCAAAAGATTCAGAACGCTGGTGGAGAAAGAAACAAGCAAAGTTATCAAAGCAGTTCGTTCTGATAGAGGAGGCGAGTTCACCTCTGTTGAATTCAATAAATATTGCAGGGAACATGGGATCAGACGTTTCTTAACAGCTCCATACTCTCCGCAACAAAATGGTGTGGCGGAACGAAAGAACCGAACCCTTCTCAACATGGTTCGAGCTATGTTGAAAGAGAAGAAGATGCCGAAGAAATATTGGGCAAAGGCGGTGCAATGTGCAGTCTATGTGCAAAATAGATGTCCACATGCAAAGCTAGGTGAGAAGACACCTCAAGAAATCTGGAGTGGGAAGAAGCCGAATATCTCTCATCTGAAAGTTTTCGGTAGCGTTGCCTATGGGCAAGTGCCAAATCAGCACAGAACAAAGCTGGAAGATAGGAGCAGAAAATACATTTTTATCGGGTATGACGAACACTCTAAAGCTTACAAATTGTTTGATCCTGCTAACAATAAAATAGTGGTGAGCCGAGATGTTCATGTGGAAGAAACAAAACAATGGTGCTGGAGTAATTCGGCCGAAGAAGGAACCAGCACGGAAGTTGTTGTACCTTCAACAACAACCATTGAGTTCCCAGATGAAGAAGACGAGCCACAACAGCCCAGGATGAGAAGTTTGCAAGAAATCTACGACACTACGGATGAAGTTCATGTTGTGTGCCTTTTGGCAGACATCAAAGATTTAAATTTTGAAAAAGCCGTCCAAGATGAGAAGTGGAGAACAGCCATGGATGAGGAGATCGGGGCAATTGAACGCAACAAAACCTGGGAGCTGACTGATCTTCCTAAAGGAGCTCGACCCATTGGAGTGAAATGGGTATATAAAAAGAAGATGAATGCTGAGGGAGAAGCTGAGCGCTACAAAGCTCGACTTGTGGTGAAGGGGTATAGGCAAAAGAAAGGGATCGACTATGATGAAGTATTTGCTCCTGTCACAAGAATGGAATCGATCCGACTTCTAATCTCGATGGCTGCACAGAACCATTGGCAAATTTCACAGATGGACGTAAAGTCGGCTTTCTTAAATGGAGTGTTGAAAGAAGAGGTGTACATCGAGCAACCTCCCGGATACACAATGAAGGGAGACGAAAATAAGGTACTGAGGCTGAAGAAGGCTCTCTACGGGCTGAAGCAGGCCCCCCGTGCGTGGAATGAAAGAATTGATAAGTATTTCAAAGGAAATGGGTACCAGCAATGTCCGTTCGAGCATGCTTTATACACAAAAAAATCAGGAAAAGATATGCTGGTAGTCGCTCTCTATGTGGACGATCTCATATTTACTGGAAGCCACACACAATTGATCAAGGAATTCAAGGAAGTGATGGAGAAAGAGTTCGAGATGACAGATTTGGGGCTGATGAAATATTTTCTCGGGTTGGAGGTAAAACAGGTAAAACAGTCCGAGGAAGGGATCTTCATATCTCAAGAAAGATATGCGCTTGAGATTCTAAAGAAATTTAAAATGGAGGACTGTAACCCAGTCTCAACTCCAATGGAACCCGGCGCAAAATTCTCAAAAGCTGATAGTGGAGATCGAGCTGATCCAGAAAAATATCGAAGTCTAATCGGCAGCTTGAGGTATCTCACAAGTACGAGACCCGACCTTATGCTAAGTGTTGGGATAATGAGCAGATTTATGGAAGATCCAAGTTACACACATTGGAAAGGCTTGAAGAGAATTTTGAGGTACATCAGAGGAACCACATCTTTAGGCATTTTGTATTCAAAATCAGAAGAATACCGACTAGTGGGATACTCGGATAGTGACTGGTGTGGTGATATTGACGATCGGAAAAGTACGACGGGTTATGTATTCCTACTTGGGAACACAGCTTTTACTTGGTTGTCAAAGAAGCAACCGATTGTAGCTCTGTCGACTTGTGAGGCCGAGTATGTGGCAGCCTCTTTGAGTGTTTGTCATGCAGTCTGGGTTTCGAATCTTTTAAGGTATCTGGGAGTGATCCAGAATAATGGGACTGTGATTAAAGTTGATAACAAGTCAGCAATTGAGTTGGCAAAGAATCCGACTGATCACGGAAGGAGTAAGCACATCGACGTTCGCTTTCACTTTATTCGAGAACAAGTAAGAGAAGGAAAAGTCAAGCTGGAGCACGTTGAAAGCAGAGCTCAAGCTGCAGACATATTTACCAAGCCGCTGCCGATCACTTTACTGGAGAACTGTAAGAGGTTGATTGGAATGAGAGACAAGAAGAGCATTTAAGTTTAAGGGGGAGTTTTCTTGTGAAACTTAAATTATGAAGTCTGTCGTTCAAAATTCTTAGAATAGCATTAATGGTTTTTTCTTGGAATTTTGGGTGACAAGCCAATATCCTAGGCGTTTTGTGGTATCTGAAGTGGCATGTACTCAGCTATAAATTATTGTAAACAATTCAAGGAATCATGCGGGAGTGAATGAAAACAAATATTTCAAGAGTCTTTGCCTTCTTAATTGCCAACAATATTTGTTTGCAAGGCCACGGGACTCACGTTTATGTTTCAAATTTTTTAATTCATGCTGCTTAGTGCAGGACATTGAGACTCACTCTATAATTGCAACCGGATACATGATCAATAATCTCTACATCATTAATGCAAAGTTATTCACATCTTCAGCCATACAAGCTTCCCAACATCAATATGCCTCAAATTTTCTATCTCATTCTCATCATATCACTTGTAATATGTCATAAGATGTATTCTTGTGGCATTCCAGATTGGCCCACCCTTCTAATAAAGTGCGGGTTGAGGGGGGTTGTTGAGACTTATGAACGTGAAGAAGGATACAACGAACAAAATCGATGCATGCACAACAACAGCAAAAATAGGACTAAGTTCTAGAAGTAGATGATTCACATACATGCAACGTAACAAACATGAGATATTTTGGAGTTGGTTACGTTTTCTATTGTAGATTCCTATCTAGAAACTTCTCTCTCATGTATATATACAAGCATAGCGTATCGAGACAATTGAGTTGATACAGTAATACACCATGACTCCTCTCTAAATTTCTTCTACAAGTTGCTACATTTCAAGATTTCAAAAAGTATGAAATATGCATTACCAGATTCCAACTAAATAACTCTAGTTAAACTTTTGGTTTTAATAGGCATAGTCTGCCTAGCCCGTCTAATTGGCACTTAGGCAGCGCACAGGAAAAGAAATTGATTTTGTTACCGATCAATGACATGGTTTTCAATGCAGTAGCCTACCACCTAGCGATCCTAGGAGCCAATTTTTACATCAGTGATATACATATTGAATGCAAATTTCAATGTACAAGGTTCGTGGTTATTACTTGCGAACACAGAAATTGAGAGTAGCGAGTTCCACTCAAATACTTATGATAATTGTAAATTGACTAACTTATCTATCTTTTTTTTGGTTGAATTTATTAGTATATTTTATGCATGAGTCGATATTATGAGGTATTATTCTTGGTATGGCGATGTTTTATAGGTTTTTGGGCTAAAAAGTGAATAAAAAGGTGAACGGGTCAAAGTGGAAGAGTCTTTGTTTCGACCAACACGAAATCGTGTTGGTCGACGGGAAGAGATGCTTAAGAAAAGTCAAGGAAGCTCCACATCGACCAACGTGTAAGGGTCGAAGTTGACGTGGCATCGACCAACTTGAATATCGACATGAAAGATCCACATTGATCGACGCAGGTCCATGTTGACCGACGCGGAAACTAGAAAAAGGAAATTCGAATTAAATCGAGATATATCTTATTTTTAGCTCTAGACCTCAACAGATACATATCCAACCCTATATAAACCCTTGTATTTTCGAGTTTTATTTATCTTTTCATTCGGTATTGAAGTTTTTGGAGATTTGGGAAGTTGAAGAAGAAGAACCCTTTATTTTTATTGTGAGTTTCTTTTCTTTAATGCAATTTAAAATGTTTTTCTTTGGATTTCTATCTGCAATGAGTGGCTAGAAACCCTAGCGGGTTCTAGGGTTATGGATAATCAATTATGAATGCAGGTTTAGATTAATCAACTCGATTTGCATGGTTTTGGATTCCTTATTTAATCTTTAGAATCTAGAATTGATGAAGGATCAAAAAAAAAAATTAATTCTAAGTTTATAGTTGTTAATCGAAAGACCGAAAAGAGAAGATTAATAGGAAGAGCAATTCAAATATAATTGATTTTCTGTCTCGAATGGAAGAGTAATTAATTGTAGGGATTTAATCTGATGTTTTTATTGAGGATGATTATTATTATGTTCTTGAGGTCGACCATGCATAATCAGCCACATAATAGTAACCTAGGTTATAATTACCCGATCCAGGAATTATAATACTTTATTTTGATTTCCCACCAGTATTGAGTTAATCGATTTTGCTTTTATTTTGATTGATTATTTGCCCTAGAATATGTGTTCTTTATTATTGTTTTTCCAAATCCCTTTAAATTTCAGTATTCTCATCCTTATTTTCCAAAATTCGATCTACTCAAACAATAAATCTTAAAACAGTGATTAGTTCATAGGATGATTTCGCACACAATTCATCAGGATTCGACTACCTTTGGGTACTTTTATAAATTTATTTATCACTGTATTAATTTGTAAATTTTACACTGATCAACTTACACTCAAAACTACTCAACTAGTTAAAGATTTGTCCGAAACAATTAATGGAATTAGCTGTCAAAATCTATAGAGAGATCAGAAAATAAGGCTGGGAGAAGCCGTTGGTATTAGTGAAGTGGGCAAATAATATTGAAGAAGTGAAGAAGCATGAATCAATTCATTGATAAAGCCTTGCCAGATTTCAGTTTTTCAATTACACCTTATTTCTCAGTATCAGTTTCCCACTAGGAGAAAATCAATGCTAAACACTGCTACTTTCACCCCATTTCCATCATCATACATCAGCCTTAATATCTACATTCTTACATATCATACCAGCAAATTCAACATTTCTTTTCAGCCATTACAAGAGGCCATAAATTGCTCTCTTCCTCTACTTTCATCCATTCTCCAAAGCCATCCAAGTTTTATTCAACCAACTTAAACACTGGAGAAAAGAAACAGATATGTTTGACAAATGGTGTATTATAACCACATTGATTGTTGTATTGCTAGCGGTTTCATCAATTGCTGCAACAGAAAACCTTGCTAATGTTGGTCAAGCAGCATCTTATACTGTAGTTGATCCTTCGGGGAGCAGCGGTTTCAGGACCATCCAAGCCGCCATCAACGCCGTCCCTTCCAACAACCAACAATGGACTACTATAGACATCAAACCAGGCGTTTATAGGTGGAAAAAACTGAACAATCCTTATATCAGTCCATTCAATATTGATAGTTTATGTCATGTCCTAAAAAATTTTGTATTCTTATACAGGGAGCAAGTATTGATTCCTCGAGACAAGCCATTCATCTTCCTAAAAGGGGCAGGAAGGCGGAGCACCTCCATTGTGTGGGATGGTCATATGAACATTTCACTTGCTACATTCTCTTCTGAAGCTAGCAACACTCTAGCCAAGGACATATCATTTATTGTAAATCTGTAACTAATGAATTAACTGCCTCACATTCTGACCAACTGATTCATTACCTAGCTCATTTGTCAATATTTTTCGATGCAGAACTCTTACAACTACCCTCCAAATACCACAAAGAATCCAAGGGTGCAAGCAGTAGCAGCCCGGATAAAAGGCGACAAATCGGCCTTCTACCAATGTGGATTCTTTGGAGTGCAGGATACACTGTGGGATGCTGGAGGCAGGCATCTCTACAAGAAATGCGTCATTGAAGGTCAAGTAGATTTCATCTTCGGTGCTGGCCAGTCCCACTACCAGGTACTTCAAGAAATGATCATCATCATCATGTTTCATTAGGGTTTGTGATATTGTAATAAACAAATATTTTGGATTATTTTGCAGGGCTGCGTTATATCATTTACTTCTGTGAACGGGACCGGAGGCTACATAACAGCTCAGGGAAGAGAATCCCCCCAAGATACGAATGGGTTTGTGTTTAAAAACTGCAATATAGTTGGGAAAGGGAAGACGTATCTGGGAAGAGCTTGGAGACCATATGCAAGAGTCTTGTTTTACAAGACTGAGATGTCCGACATTATTGTCCCTCTAGGATGGAATGCTTGGAAAAACGTCGGACGAGAGTAAGAACAATATTCTTCAGCACTGCACACACCATCTCATTAGATCAGTCTTGTTTCCGACCAAGATGTAGCTATCTGTTTCGTAGGAAACAGCTGACGTTTGCGGAGTACAACTGCAGCGGTCCGGGCGCCAATATGTCGGGAAGAGTGGGGTGGGAAAAGACGCTGAGTAGTGAAGAGGTGCGTTCGTTTACAAACATTTCGTACATTGACGATGGAGGCTGGGTGGCGAATGCTCTCACCATCTTGGGCGCTAACTGAAGCGGGCTTTGTTTTTACTACAAGAGCTCATGAGCCATTAATGTTGGTGTAATAGATCATCATCTTCATCGACTTTGTTCACAATTATATATGGACTCTATAACTCTTAAGAATAAATATTTGGTTCGTAATTGAAAAATGGCAATTTACGAAAATTCATCTAAGATATGAAAGGAAAAAAAAATTGACAACGTGCGTACGAGCAATATGGAAGAGAAGGAGATAACCAGTCCTTATATCTCACGAAGGCAAAGGATTGAGTGATAGTATAGGTGTTAGACTTTTGAAAGTTTAACATTACACTTTTGACGGATTAAACATTGTGTGTTGTATGGAGTTTATTACTCCCTCCGTCCCACCTCAATTGTCCCACTTTCCTTTTTCGTCCGTCCCACCTCAATTGTCCCATTACTTAAAAAGGCAATTTTTTCACACTCAACAATAAAATATTAATTCCACTCAACTTACTTTACACTCACACTCCTTGGTTATTGTATCCGGTCAACCTGGGATAATTCAACCAGGACGGAGGGAGTATAACAATTTTTTATTTTTTAAGGACGAACATTTTAATCTTAGTTTTTATTTGCGATGTTGTTTGATTGTGGTTTGATCCGTGCTCAATTACAATATTATTTTATTGAGTTTTAATTATTACTAGATTGTATTTTGGTTGTTGCTTGATTTGTATATTACCCATTAATTTAATTAAATCTAATTAATAGTTAAGATTTTTTTATTTTATTTTTTTGGTTATTGGAAGATTTAATTCTCACCACATCTACTATATATATAGAGGAAATAATTTTAACTAGCCAAATTTTATAACTACATGCACAAAATAGCCACCCTTATGAAAAACTACACAAAATAGCCAAATTGTACTTTGTCTGTCATATATGTCTTAGTCCACCAATCAATTTTTTCGGTTTATGTGTAAACCCTAACAGAATTGTTTTTTTATTATTAAAAATTGAGGGAAACATATCCTCAGCTTGATTTCGTTATTTTCCAGCTTGAGTTCGGCATTTTCCAGCTTGAGTTCGGCATTTTCAGCTTG
>JAPKLW010000463.1:115322-165719 GCA_026898455.1 Plectranthus barbatus
TATCCCGATTGACCGAATTCAATCTCAATTTAGCGAAATATATCCCGATTGACCGAATTCAATCTCAAAAAAATTGAAAATATTTCTGAAAAAATCGAAATATATATCAAACGCCGAAATCCATTTAAATGTACCGAAATATAGCCCTTCAATAAATATCCCAATTTTGAGTCATTTTATCATCCAACTTTTTTTAATTTTTTTATTCGAACATATTTAGCAATAAATAATATAAAAAGAAATGCACTCTGAAAACAATTAATTCAAACATAAACAATATCCAAAACATCCAAATTACAAAAACCATTAAATTCCAAAAACAAATTGTCATAATGCTACACTAACATTATTTATCATCGAATGACATATCAAAAATCGACCATGCCATAAACATCCTATACTTTACTTCCACATCTTCCCTATTAACCCAGTAATGAGTTGGCCTCCCACATATCAACTGGTCCATGTGAATGCAAGCATAAACAGCTTCATTCGACTCCTCATAAGCACTGAAATTTTTGGTAAAATCGATAGACAATGGCCTATCAATTTCGGCCAAACCTATTTTGTTAAGTTCAAAATAACCGCCGGCGCGTAAAAACTTGTAGAAATTATCGGTCATGCGCCTAACAAGATCAGCTCTATACCGTTGCATTTGTGGAGATAGATTGTTGTAGTCGGCAGCATAAATATGACAACTCCAAGTAGCCAAGTCAATCCTCAAACACAACCAATGACCTCCAGCGTCATATGGCATGAGTAACTTTAAAAAAATTAAAGATTAATTAAATTATTTCAATCTATTAAATTTTTCTAAAATAGAAATTGAAAAAATTATAACACTTACCACTGAAGCAGTGTACCAAGATCGAGAACTTGGACTATCTTCTCCTTTAATGAAATCCAGTAATTCTTGGGAAACAGTAGTGGCTTTACTTCGAGGAGCCAGATTTGTAGGATACGACTTCAAGAACAAAGACTGTAAAAAAAACATAACCAAAAAAAAAAATTAATAAATTAAAATCGAAACAATTAAACAAAAAAATATAATTCTTAAGTTAAATAAATTAAATCGAACCTTGAATCTCGGGCTTATAACACGAACCCATTCTGGATTACAAGTACGTGTAACGTACTTGCTCTTCGATATCAACTTCATGTTGAGGGCCTCAACATAAAGCTCCACATGGGCGTCAGAGAGTTTTCGGTTGATGTCGTCAAGATGTTCAAAGAACGATTGACTCAACTTAGCTCCAGTTGTCTGTGAAACCCGGAGTTGATTATCGCCAGACTCTCTATATTGACGATAATTTCGCACCACTTGTTTTTTCACGCCAAACGGTGCAGATTTTTTGGCCTTTCGCTCCATGTCGTCATCAACACCAGAAGACTGCAATTTTTTAAAAAAAAAATCAACATAATAAACATAGAATCAAATAATACAAAAAATTATTTTAAATTATACCTCTTCACTTCGAGTTTGAGCTTGAGGTTGAGGTTGAGGCTGAGAACTAGAAGCATCGGATTGCCGGCATGCATGAATAGCTTCATAAACAAACTCCTTCAAGCCAGGTACCACCTCATCAACAATGAATTGCTTCACGGATGCAAAGAACTTAGCATCTCTCTCTTGCCTCCGAGCTTCCCCTCCAGAAGATGAGTCCGATGATTGCCTACTACTCCTCTTCCTCCTACTCCCCGTTATTTGTGTCTGTGGCTCGAACTCAGGATGATCAGTCTCAACGTCAGGCTGCTCGCTCTCAAACTGAGGCTGCTCTTCCTCGTTCACCTCCACATTTACCAAATAACCACCACCATGCCATGCCTCATCGTGGATGACATTCTCAAAGTCATGCTCAACGTGGGCTTCATTATCCGGCTCAACTAATATCTCTACTCTCTCGGTGTGTGTAGATGTTTCATGTGCTTCATCGAGCACATCATGCAGATCATGCTCTATGCCGAGGCCTTCCTTGTGTAATATGCGCTGTGTCGATATTGGGGCCACATATTGAACACCCAATGTACCCGATCCTTGTGATGATCGCCAGTACAGTGTTCTCATTTCTGACGGCGAAGGAGGTAGGGCAGTTAAAACAATTAGCTGCAAAATTTAATTTAAGAGTTAAATAAGATAATATAAGATAAAATAATATTATGATTTTTTTAAAAAAATACACACTCACAAAATAAATAGATTACCTGTTGAGAAAAGAAAGCTACCCAATCTTTGATACTAGCGCGTTTAAAACGCCACTTCAACATCCGTGGCTCGGCATTACGGTCTACTATCTTTCCACAAGCCTGCCCCAATTGAGGAATAACCTCATATGCCCAAACCTAACAAAATAATTAACAAAAAAATTAAAGATTAACAAAATAATTTAGTAATATATGAAATGGTGAAGAGTTGGATTTTAATACCTGTAGTACCCAGAACGGTCCAGGAAGATGATAGCCTTTCTCAGCACTACTCCTATTAGTAGGTACGTGCTTGCTATAATACAAAAGTGCTTTGTATGCGTATGCACCCCATGGAAATTGGTTCCATGCATCTAAATCTTCACTAAGAATATATATCCAATTTTCTATTTTTCTCTTATCCGTGTATCCCAACCCGACAAACCAAAATGCTAAAATGTTAGCTACCCTAAGGTACAAATGCCTATGTGTAATATCAACTTTTTTGTATTCAAATCGCTTCAAGAGTTCTTTAGCACTAAGTTGTTCTCCCCCACAAAATACTAGAAAAACAGTACTAACATCTAAAGCATGTTTAGCAGTAGGATTAAAACGAGAAGTACCAAATCGTAAACCACTAATCATGGAAAATTCACTAGGTGAAAATATGAGATCCCGTCCACCCACTCGGAACCTTAACACTTCATCATTAGTTGAAACAATTTGATGAGTAAAAAGTTCAAATAAAGACTGCGAAGAACTAAGACCATTACTAGCCCAACCCAAAAAATGACCGAAAACCCCGTTTGTAAACTCATCAACTAACCTTTGTTCTCCAACAGATAACAATGTCTTGTGAATTGTATCGAGAACTTTACATTTATAGAATAAATTGGTCTTAGCCGTGCATCCATGAAGCCCGTATCTTATCCACTGAGGCTGCACATTATATGATTTTTTTGTTATTAAATGTGACAAAATTCATGAACATGCATACACGAACACGTGCATTACAAAAAAAACAAAAATAATAAAAAAGTAACAAAACTAACTCATAATCATTCGGCTGGATTGCAAACAATACAAGATACAAACAAAAAAAAACCTCAATCATTCTCATTATCAAATTAATAATTCAACAACCAAGAAACCCAAACGATACATATATACGGCCTCAAAAAAATTTCACTTCAACTGATTCAAAATAAATTCCCAAAAGAATAAAATTGCACAAAATAAAAGGAGAAAAGGCCGAAAAAACTTACCTGCACCGTTGACATCGTTCGCCGGAAATTTTTGTCGGTTCAGGGGTGGTGGGTTTTTTGGTTCGAACGTCTGTCTCCAACTCCAGCCGAATGTCCCTTTGTTTTCACGCCCAATTTCTTTTTTTTTTAGGTTTGTGAATGAATGAATTACATTGGGGTAGTTGTACAAAATCCATCTGGATTTAATGTTCAATTCCAGATGAATTTAAAAAAAGACCGAACTCCAGCTCAATTGGGTTGGAATTCAAGCCGATTATTAGACCGAAATAAAGCTGGATTTATTCCAGCCCATTTTTAAATTAAAGAATTGATTTTTTTTAAAAAAATTACCAAATATATCTCAATTTATTAAAAACACCGAATTCAAGCTCAATTTGCTCAGAAATAAAGCCCATAAGCGGACCGAAATATAGCTCGATTATTCCAGCCCATTTTTAAATAAAAAATTGATTTTTTAAAAAAAATTTCCAAATATATCTCAATTTAATAAAAATACTGAATTCAAGCTCAATTCCCTCAGAAATAAAGCCCATAAGCGGACCGAAATATAGCTCGATTATTCCAGCCCATATTTAAATATTTATTTCAGGAAAATCCAAATATATCTCATTTCACACAAATCTTGCCTAATTGCGACATATTTATTATTTATTCTATTTTTAAAATTCAAAAACACGATTGAATTTTTTTTTAAAAATAGAAAATTCGAAATATATATCACTTGACAAAGATATCTCAATTGACCGAAATCTTGCCAAATAGGGACTCATCTAACATTTATTTAATTTAATTTTTTTAAATTATAAGAATCGAATAATATTTTTTAAAAAATCAAAAATTCGAAATAACTCGCACTAGGCCAAGATATATCTCAATTGGCCGAAATTGCCCAATTGAATCTTAATTATTGTTTATTTTATTTATTTAAAATTAAATAACTAGAATTATACTTTTTTTACAAATAATTTTTTTATAGAATATATCTCACTTGGTGAAGATATATATCATTTGATCAAAATCTTGGCAAATTGAGACTTTTTATCATTTATTTTACTTTAATTTCAATGTTTTAGAATTTAAATAAATGAATTATATTTTTAAAAATCAATCCTTCCAAATATATCTCAAATTGGGCGAGATATATCTGAAATTCCCGAAAGCAAGCCGAATTTTTTTCAACTAAAACATCAATATATTATATTTTATTTCATCACACTCTAAAAATTATTAAAAAATAGACCTCCGAAATATATCTGTCTGGCCGAGATATATTTCAAAAGGCCGAATGCAAGCTGGAAGGATTTCGTGTATATTTTACTATATTTTATGCCATTGCGAATTTAAAAAACAATAAATATAAAGTTGTGTTATACAATATTAGTAAAAAAATTAACCGTTAAACATTTCACACATTTCAAAATATTTGATTGCCTGATTTAGATATTTTAACCTAAAAACATGTACTTTGGCTATTTTTTGAAGTTTTTCATAAGAGTGGCTATTTTGTGAATGTAATTTTAGGAAATGGCTATTTCAGATTTTCCCTCATATATATATATATTGATTACGAATTTCAATGTATAAGATTTCGTGGTTATTACTAATAAACGCAGAAATTAAGAGTAGCAAGTTCTACTCCGATTACTCAAAACTACTCAACTCGCTAGTTAGAGATTTGTCCGAAACAATTAATGAAATTTGCTGTCAAATCTGTAGAATTTTAATAATTCTTCAAGAGCATGAATCCATTTCAACATTCATGGGTATTTTTCTTTTATACCTTATTTCTCACTTAGATTCTCCCACTAGAAGAAATCAATGCTAAACCAAACCCTACATTCATTCACCTCATTTCCATCAACATATAACAGCTCTAACATGTGCATTCGAACATATCATACCAGAAAATTCAACATTTCATTTCAGCCATTATATATTGCTCTCTTCCTCTACTTTCATCCATTCTCCAAAGCCATCCAAGTTTTATCCAACCAACTTAATCACTGCAGAAAAGAAACAGATATGTGGTGTATTATAACCACATTGATTGCTGCATTGTTAGCAGTTTCATCCATTACTGCAACAGAAGACCTTGATGATGTTGATGAAAAAGCACCATCTTATATTGTAGTTGATCCGTCGAGGAGAGGCGGTTTCACGACCATCCAAGCCGCCATCAACGCCGTCCCTTCCAACAACCAAAGATGGACTACTATAAACATCAAACCAGGCGTTTATAGGTGGGGAAAGAAAAAAAAAAAAAACTGAATAATCCTAGTATTATAATCCATTCAATATTGATAGTTTATGTCATGATGTCCTAAAAAAGTTTGTATTCTTATACAGGGAGCAAGTGTTGATTCCTCAAGACAAGCCTTTCATCTTCCTAAAAGGGGCGGGAATGCGGAGCACCTCCATTGTGTGGGATGCTCATTCAAACATCTCACTTGCTACATTCTCTTCTGAAGCTAGCAACACACTAGCCAAGGACATAACATTTATTGTAAATCTGTTAAACTAAATTAACATCCTCGGATTGATCCGACCAAAATGATTCATTACCTCTTGTGTGTCAAATGTTTTGATGCAGAACTCTTACAACTACCCTCCAAATACCACTCACCATCCAAGGGTGCAAGCAGTAGCAGCCCGGATACTCGGCGACAAATCGGCCTTCTACCAATGTGGATTCTTCGGAGTGCAGGATACACTGTGGGATGCTGTTGGCAGGCATCTCTACAAAAACTGCATCATTGAAGGTGCTATAGATTTCATCTTCGGCGCTGGCCAATCCCACTACGAGGTACGTACTTCAAAAAATCACCATCATCATAAATGTTTCGTTAGGGTTTGGATTAATGATGTAATAATTTGGTTTATAATTATGCAGGGCTGCGTTATATCAGTTCCTAGCGGGGCCTCCGGCTACATAACAGCGCAGGGAAGAGAATCCGCCCAGGATACGAATGGGTTTGTGTTTAAAAACTGCTACATAGTTGGGAAGGGAAGTGGAAGGGGAAGGGGAAGGGCATATCTGGGGAGAGCTTGGAAGAAACATGCAAGAGTCGTGTATTACAAGACGCAGATGTCCGACATTATTGTCCCTCGAGGATGGGATGCTTGGAACGTCAACGGACTAGAGTAAACTAACAATATTTATTTCCATCACCACCACTACACTACACACACCATCTGATCGATCGGTCTTGTTTACGACCAAGATATATTATATATGTATGTGTTTTGTAGGAAGCAGCCGATGTTTGCGGAGTACGACTGCAGCGGTCCGGGCGCCAAGAAGTCGGGGAGAGTGGGGTGGGAAAAGACGCTGAGTAGAGAAGAGGTGAGTTGGTATACAAACGTTTCCTACATTGATGATGGAGGCTGGGTGGCGAATGCTCTCTCCATCATGGGCGCTCAGTGAAGCCGGCTTTGTTTTGTTCACTCTACAACAGTTTTGAATCGCAAGACTTACATTTTAAATATTGGAAAAAATGTTTAAAATGCACCTCTTTGAATTTTTCTTCCCTTCTCCAATCGATTAAATTTTCTGTTCCACAATATTGTTGGATTTGGTGTTCTACTATCGCAATTACTAATTTTAATAATTATTTTTACAAGAATAAAAATAAATAATACAATATTCTAAAAATAAAAATCAAAATCTTATAATAAAATTATGATTATGAATTAATCAATTTTATGTATCCTAATTAAATATTGGAATAAACCTCACAATTAAATTTATAAAATTAATTTAAAATTACAAAGAACAGAAATAATTCTCCACGACCGCACTCATAAACAATGCCAAGTTCGTACCATCCAGATCGATGACTACTTACTATAAATTATTATCTACTACAATTAATTTTAAAAATTTCTAGAAATAACAAATTAATAACTTACTAAATTATACGAGCTGTGAGAGATTTCGTTTAAAAATATAATGGATTTCATATTCATGTCTAACAGCTTAAATAAGCATATTAATCATGTGTATTAAATAATTGCAAATCAGATTGAATGTCTTATACTATCATCAATCTTGTCATTGCTCTTGTTTTTTTAATTTCTTGAACTTGGATTACTTTAGGAAGGACTCGAACTTACAATCAATCAATTATAGTTAGGACTGTAAATGAATCAAGCTATTCGTGAGTTATTCGCATCTTGATTCAATAAAAGTTCATTCGAGTTCATTTCATAAGCTCTTGTTACGTTTATTAAATGACCAAATTTGAGCATTGTAGTATTGGACTTGTGAGCAAGTTCGTTTGCTAAAATTAGTATGAAATATAATATTATTAATTTTATAAAATTAATATTTTCATTATTTTAAGAGTAACAAATATGATAAGTCTTTATAGTTAATAAAAAAATTGAATTTGGTACGAATATAAATTATTTTTGGAACAAATAATTTTTCCTTTTAAAAAATTAATTGATATTTTAAATTTAATCTAAATTTAGAAACTCTGTTTAGGCTCGACTAAGAATCGATTAAGTTTGTGAACTTCAAAGTAATTGACAAAAAAAATCAAAACTCGACTCGAAAATGACGAACCAAACTTGAACAAGAGAGTACTAAGCTTGACTCAGTTCGATTACATCCCTAATTATAATTAAATTAAACACTACATCGAAAGATTAGATTACACTATTTAACTAGTTCAACTGCTCGGCTCTGTTTTCTTTTGCTAAAGTGCTTCACAACACTCACATAGACTGTCAAGATTGCAAAACTAGTAAAAATACTTGAGCATATATTTATATATATTGAGGGAGAGGGGGTTATGCAATTCCACAGACATATATAGTCTCTCTTGAAAATATGTGCCTTGTCTGACAATCATACATAATGGAGAGCGCATTCAAGCATGCAAAATGTTGAAAGCTAGCCTCCTCATCCACCCTTCACTATCAATGAAAGAAATGCTTGTCAGCTGCTTCAACTTTCTCTCACTTAGCTTATTCGCCCACTCCACTCTCTTTGCAGTGTTGGAACCTTTGCCACGACACTTGTACTCCCCAAATGTCAACTGCTTCCTGCCAAAAACCAATACGTGCAGTTTTCGATCAGATTTGATTTGACTGAGGTTGTTTGGTTTACGACAAGATGATTGATCATGCATAAATCTTACTCGCGGCCGACGCTGAACCAAGCCTCCCAGCCTCGAGGGACGACGTTTTCCGACATGGATGTGTTGTAGAACAAGACGGTGGCGTAGTCTCTCCACGGTCTTCCCAGATATGCCTTCCCTTTTCCGATTATGTTGCAGTCGTTGAAGACGAACCCGTTCGTTTCTTGGGCGTTTGATCTTCCCTGAGCTGTTATATAGCCGGGGACACTGTTTGGGCCTCTGTCTGCTACTGATATAGTGCATTTCTGTTGCAGCAATCAAGAAGAAGAAAACTCCATCAATTCGAGAACTTGGTCTAATTAATCTATTCTCTTCTTTGTTAAGTACCTCGTAGAGGGACTGGCCGGAGCCGAAGATGAAGTCGACAGCTCCTTGGATGGTGCAGCGTTTGAAGTAATGTCTGCCTTGAACATCCCACAATGTATCTTGCAGGCCGATGAATCCACACCTGAAGAAGGCGGATTTATCGCCCTGTATCTTGGCTGCTAATGCTGGCCTCATGGTATTGTGAGTTGTGTTTGGATAGTTGTAAGAGTTCTGCTTGGAGTTATGGAGATTGCTTCAGACAAATCAACCATGTTTCGACAAGTGTTAGTTATGATGCATGAATTTATTTATTTTTCTTACAATGAATGTGATGCTGGCAACGGCTATGTTATCTGCATACGAGGTGAAGGTGGCACTGGTTGCAATGGAGTCATGAGCATCCCACATGATGAGTGTAGTTCTCTTTCCCTCTCCTTTGAGGTAGATGAATGGCTTATCAGCAGGAATGCTGACTTGCTCCCTTCAAGAATGGGGAGAAACAAAGTAAGGAAGAAAATAATTGACAGCAACAAATCAATGGAGAAGGTAGTGAGTTTCTTGATCACCTGTAAACACCCTTTTTCACGTGTATGCAGATCCAATGTTTGTTGTGAGAAGGGACAGAGTCTATAGAAGCTTGGATGGTCCTGAAATGGCCTTTCCCAGACGGGTCGACGACGAGATTCTGATGAAATCTTGGCCTCCGATGATGTAATGCAGCAGCATTGGTGGATGGGAATGCTGTGAAGATAGCAAGAAATGTGTAGGCAAAGAATAGACATGAAAGTGTCATTTCGGAGAGTTTAAGGTTGGAGAATTTGGAGAGATTTTAGAGTAATGAGGGTTCTTGTAATGGATGAGAACTAATTAAGATTTGCTAAATATATGCAGAGTGAATCATTAGATGATTTTGGAAGGAATTTTTGAAAAATTGCGTTGAAATTTTGTAGAAAACATCATGTAATGACTGGAAACTGTCTTGAAAAACACTCTAATTATGTGATTTTGCAAATGCATACATAATATATATACATGTAAATGGATATGTATATACGTGCACGCAATGAGGTTTGTCACAGACATACGGAATGCTGATTTCAGAAATAAGGTTACAGATTTTATGAATCGGTTTTTTTTGCTATTGATAGCCAAGTGTGTATGCGTGTTGTATAATTATACAACACATATACATATAGGTTATATAATTTTGGTGTTAAAAGATTATTCGTTGTTAAATAATAAATATATTTTTTATCAAATATTTTAGAATTTCTTGTTATAGAAATTGTTTAAAATATTTTTTTTACTTTCTTAAACATAATTTACAATGTATTTTTATTTATGTCATGAACAACATGCAAATCTCGAGTTGGGAACAGAGGCATGTAGTATAACGTTTCATAAAGGAGGGAAAAAGATCACTAAAAGATAATATCTCATTTTGTGCTTTTAACTTTTTTTTTAGAGCAAATTCTGGAGATAATGTTTTTTTCCATGTTTACATTTTATTTCTTATTTCCTTTAATTCACCCAAAAGAAATCTTGACACGTGTGAATGAAAGAGGTTATTTCACCTAAATATGACTATTAAATATAATTGCAATATAATTTCAGTAGCTCAAATCTACAATAGATAAAAAAATCTGATCTCATTAAAAAAAACTCAATCACAAAATCTTTAGTTATGATGATTTCTGTCATATAGATTATCAAAAAAAAGACTTGCAGATTGCGATATTTATCATTTTGACGAAACCTTTAATGAAATAAAACAGTTTTATTTATTGCAGAGAAAATAGATGTTTAATAATAAAAAATAAATGAACATTGCCTGAATTGATTGTGAATTACAAGCTTATTATTTGGGATAAGGTTCATATGATGCTTAAGTATTATTTTGAAGCTCTTAATCGAATTATGAAGGATCAAATGCAGTTTAAGAATAGCTTATCATGCACGCAATCATTTGGAGGAAAAACAATGTTTTTTGGAGGTGATTTTAAACAAATATTGTCTATTATGCCAAAGAGATAGAGGCAAGATATCATTAATGTCACTATCAATTTATCATATCTATGGAAGGATGTAAGAATTTTAAGGATGACGAAAAATATGCAGATCCGAAATATGAGCTCTGAAATTGAAGCCTCTGAATTAAAAGCATTCTCAAAGTGGGTTGCGTCAATTGGAGATGGTAATCTGGGTGACGACAATGATGGTAAAGGAAATGTTAAAATACCTGATGATAGTCACCTAAATTTTTCTAGAGATCCTATAAAGGTAATTGCCAAAAACACGTATTCTATTGTATTATCTGCCAATAATGATTTGCCATATTTGCAAGATAGAGTTATTCTAGCTCTAACAATGGATATTGTTGATTCAGTGAATCTGCACATGATGGATTGTAACACCTCTGACAGTAGAGTTTATTTAAGTTCAGACCGTATGTACAAATTAGATGGCTAATGAATGTGTTGACTTATTTGCACATACGTGAATATTTGAATGGCTTAAAATGTACGGGGTTGTCAAATCATAAGATGATATTTAAGGTGGGAACTCCTATTATTATGTAGCTGAGAAATAAAGATCATTCTGCTGGATTGTGCAACGGAACCCATGTAATCATCACCAGGCTTGGCAATCATATTATTGAAGCTAAGATACTGACCGAAAATAGTTCTGATGAAATTGTCGTTATTCCTAAAATGACTAACGCCTTCTGATATACGTTTGTCATTTAAGTTTCAGAGAAGACAGTTCCCCTTTATTGTTTCAAATGTCATGACTATTAACAAGAGTTAAGGACAATTATTATCATATGTCGGCATATTATTGAAGAAAGTTGTATTTACTCATGGTCAATTATATGTTGTTGTTTCCAGAGCTATGACTAGAAGCGAACTTAAGATATTAGCAAGTAATGATGATAATTTCAGTGTGTCATGTACTGTTAATGTTGTTATATAAGGAAATCTCTCAGAAAATATAAGATTTTTATATTTATATTGTGTTATTTTATATCATTTTATTAATAATTGGGGTACATAATTTCAATGTGAAATGGTTTACGTTCCTAATATTTATTTTACACAAAATAGATTATAAATAAAGAGTTTTAACCACGTCGCTCTGAGGTCAGTAACATTTTAGTTTGAGGAAGTATAAAATATAAATATATTTGAAAAATAATTATTAATTATTTAATAAAAATTTTCTTTAATTATTAATTTATATATATATATATAGACAAATAAATATATAAAAAAAAACTAAATAGTTCCGCACATCGTGTGAGTGCCATATTAGTAGATTATAAAAAATAGACTCGCAGATTGCGATATTTATCATTTTGACAAAGCAGTAATGAAATAAAACAATTCTATTTATTGCAAAAAAAAAAAAACAGATGTCTAATAATGAAAAATAAATGAAATAATGGAAATCATCATCTCTCAAGATATTTTCCTCTCGAACCACCTCTACTAACGACTCCGTGGAGTGTCATAGAATAAGACAACTTGATTTCATTAAAAAAAAAGAGAGAGAGAGAGAGAGGTTACAGTGCATGACTTCGATCGACTGAACAATCTTTGAGCATTCAATCTCATGCTACCACTTGATAGCATGTGATTGAGTGCTCATATTTTTTTTGGATAATTAATAACTTAATGTATATTATTAATAAATATTTAAAATTAATAATAATAAATTATATCAAAATTCATTTTTTTTTCTCTATAAAATGAGCCTAATATTCATACATTTGCATTCACAAACTCAACTTCTATTTTCTCTAGTGTTTCTTCCTTCTAATATCTAGTTATGAATCCAAATGATCTTAATTACTTCTTCAATTCCCAAAATTATCCAAGACAACAAGATTATTCTATCTCCCAAAATTACTCAAACTACGAAAATTCCCAACAATTTCCAAATTTTGAATATCAAAATTTTCCTTCCTCCCCCAATTTCAATCAAAGTCAAACATCTCAAGATGTTCAATGTCCTAATAACAAAACTCCGAAAGGGTTAAAAACTACTTTGGGTGTGAAAGAAGATGTAACCCTCACGTCCTTTATGGGTCTATGCTAGTGAAGATAGCGTACGTGGAAAAAATCAAAAGGGAACCTCCTTATGGTCTCATGTACATGGGTGAATATCATTACTAGAGTAAAAATTAAGTTGAATTGTGAATTGTATAGGTGAAAAAAAAGTTTAACATTTTATTATTAAATTGGGCTGTGAGTTGAAATAATCTCAAAAGTCTTTTGATACTAAAAAGCATATCTATAAAAATCCTGGCCAGACTACCTAAATCTCAGTCTCTAGTCGAGCTAGGCACCAGCCAATCATTTTAAATTGTCAATTTTTTATATTTTTTTTAATAATTAAAATTTCTGTATTTTTATTTTATTTATTAATTATTATTAAATATAAAAAAATTAACTTAGCAATCGATTACGATAGACACTAGCATTGTCTAGGCAAGAAACCCTATCCTACCCAAACACCCAATTCGGGTCTTGTAAATTTTACAACCATGGCAAAAAGACCAGATTATAAAAGCAGAAAAGAACTGAAGATAAAATAATCAAATCAGAGATCAAAGAGGGAGAAAGTCAGAAAGATATATCAAAAAGGAAAAATCGAAGTCGTTTAAAGCTTGAAAGTTTGGAGAAAATGGCGTCCAATTTGAAGAAATGTTGTAGGAAAACCGCAAATATGGAGTATTCGACACAAGAAACATAACAAAAACAGAATATGAGCAGACATCATTCTTAAACAAAACTGATCGCGTGACAGCTATCTATGATGATTCTTCAGTACTTGATAGGAGCTAAAACATCAAGCTGTGAGCCAAGCTTCTCAACAGCAACCTTCTCAGCTTTGGCTCTCAGTTTGTTCAATTGCTTCTTCTTTTCATAAGCTGCATGAGATCTCTCCTTCCTCTTCTTCTCCAATTCCTGAATAAAACACAACCCAATTTTATTCACATAATCAATCATGAATGACACAATCAATATCACATGAACCCAATGTTGAATCTTCTACAATAAAATATTATGGGAATCATACATACATTCAGAAAACCATCATAGGAGATTCAAAAATAGATTGATGCATATCAGTCGAGACATGAGCACAAAGAAAAAACCAATCTAGATTCAAAAGGTTGCTTAAGTTATCACAATTTCTAAAACAAAATGCACAAGTTAATGCAGGGGACAAGATGTAAACCAAACACACACCGTCAGAGTCATTGGAGAAAATACAATCCCAAAAAGGTTAAATATAACATAGGTCAGAAACATGCTCCACATCTAGAAAAACATGAAAGTTAGAATTTGGACTTACCCTGATGGTGTCATAATGGTTCCACCCAACTTCTGATGAGAGTCTACCCAGCAAACAATATTTGTGGCCAGCTTGAAGCCTCAAAACCCTAGGCAGTAGAAAAAAGAATTAGTTAGAAGATAAATTGACATAAAATTCAGAGAATTAAAGAGAGTGGAAAAACTCACTTGAGTGCATCAGGAATAACCATTTTCTTAATTTTGTCATAGGGAGGTGGAACACCTTCATACACCTTCAAGCGTGCAAGGGCAGCTTCTCCCCTCTTAGTCTTGTGCGGGATCATCCTATAATGAAATAAGTAAATGCTGATTACTAAAGCACATAAATCAAGGCACGTGTATGCCATCAACATCTCAGTTGCTCAAGGAACACACTTAGTATACTATACCAACCATTTTGTCAAATGAAGTATGTTGGCTTAAAGAAATACCCAAAGACAATAATTTTTTGATAAAAAAACATAAATACAATTCAAGAGGAATTCAAGCACTGAAGCATAAAGATGTAATAATTGGTTGCCAGACTGCATAGCTAAGTACACATTCCCAACTACCCATAACAATTATAGATGTCGGGGTGTAATAAGAACGCATCTAATAAGGCATTCTGAAAATATCAACAATAATCAAATAATTTCAATCTCATTTAGCATATCTCGAATTCAGAAAGCAAACATAATGTAGCGCTACATCCAACAAATCAAGGGAGACAAATAATTAACAGCCGTTGGTGTCATTAACGAATTAAATTTGTAAAATTTACAAAAAAAAAATTAGCTAATTTATTAACAAATTATCGCATTTCAGATTGAAAGATACAGTAAACACATAAGATTAGTATTCATTACAACATGATGAAGAAAATTCAAGCAACGACAGAGTAACAACAAGAAAAAGAGCATACCCACGAATGGTTCTCCATAGGATCTTTGAAGGAGCGCGGAAATGAATGGGTCCGTGAGAAGGCTTGGTGTTCATCCGCTTGCGGAGAAACCTCAAATACTTCATCTTCTGGCGAACAAGGCCACCGGAGAGGCATATTTCCTCGCATCTCACCACCACCACTTTCTGGCCGTTCAACAGCTCCTTCGCCAGAATGGACGCCAAGCGCCCAAGCATGTGGTTCCTCGCATCGACCACGACTCGCTTCGCACAGATCCCCGAACCTGACACCATTTCTCTCTCTCTCTATCTCTCTCCCTCTCCCTCGCTGAATGAGGCGGAAGCCTTGTAAGGGTAACGCAGTGGTGCTTTTGAAAACTAGGGTTTTCGTCTTCGACCTATAGGTTTTTATACGAGATTTGGGTTGTAGAAGATGGGTTTAGTATCTGGGCTTCATATTATTTGTTTTAATTTGGGCCGAAGCCCATTAATTATGGATCTTACTATATTATTTTATGGAACAAATATAATTAGATAAAGTGCCTAAGCCTTTTGCAAAATATGTCATATATCATTCATGATAAGAACTTTCCTGAAACATGTGTTTTGTAAGACATTCCAAATATATTCTGATCGAAATCAGTTTTATATTTAATTTATTCCAATCGAAATATACATTTAACTAATTAATATTTTTCATAAATATATTTGATGTAATTAAGTTTATTAAATAATGTAAATTTATAAATACATTGTTTCAATGTATGAAATAAATCATTTAGCATAAATATTATTTCGATCCAAATATGCTCAGTATAAAATGCAATTCATTCAGAATGTCTCATGGGAGACCTACATCGGTGCTACTCATTTTTAGTTAAATAAACTTTTAAATTCTATCATTTAATATACTGTTCAAAAATATTATTATTATTAGCTTCCTAACTCAAGCTCCAGTCATTTATTAGAGGATCATAGAAAATCTGGAGATTTCTAAGTACAAGATGAAAGTAAGTATAGCATTGCAAGTTATAGAAGAGAGGGAGGAGAGTGGGATTCCAAAGTAAATCCCCAAAACCATGTGCTGTTCCAAGATGAGATGAGATGAGGATGGGCATGGGCATGGGCATGGGCATGGGCATGGCCCACCAATCATGAATGGTACCATCTCAAATGTGATGCTTAGCATCAACAAACATTTTTGACTTGCCTCATCATGCAACCCTTGTTTGGTGAAAGCCACCATTCTTTTTTCACTCTGACAAGTCAACTCATGTGTGTGGTATCACTTTTTATTTATATATATATTTGTTTTTGGATGCTTTGACTTTGTCAAGAATTCTTGTTAAGTTTTTGCCCAACTTGTTTGAATTGACATTGCTTCTCCATATTTTGTCTCATCATACCACTCCTCAAAAGCCCATTGAATTGTCACTCTCTCTCTCTCTCTGAAAAAGATGGCTTCATTTATGTGTGCAGTTTCATATCACAGTACAACACATAATTTACTCATCTGGATTTTGAGAGAAAGGAAAATGAACCACATTATTAAGAAGGCACCAAATAATTGAAGAATCAAACTTGCAACACTACATTTGTAATTTCATGACATGATGCTGCTGCTGCTGCTGTTGTCATGAACAGAAGTTAATATCTGCTGAATTGAGTTTGCTATATCTTCAGCTGTGAACCTTGCTTCTCCACTGATCTGAAACACAAAATATACATGAGAAATACTTTTTTTGTGTAATTTTGATACATTTGAATATATCCATATATATGTTGAAGTTGGATATACCTTGACACTGAAAGAGCAGACAATGTTGAGTTCAATGGTAGTAACATTGGTTTGCAGGATATGAAGCTGCAGATGTTCAAGTGCAGCAATGTACTTTATCAGCTGGCCCGGCCGCCTCTCCGATAGAATCTTGATCAGGCCAAACGATCCTGAAAGCTTCACTTCAACATCTGCCAAGCATGATTTGCTCTCTGCTGTTTCTTCCTGATCATCTGCATCAACAGGCATTGCAGGAAGTATCAATGGCTCTTGATGACACTGCTTCTGCTGCTCGAGGCCATGTTCGTCGCCATAGAGCTGCCGTCTCTTGACAGATTCAAGGCATTGGAGAAGATGCTCCAGCTCTCTCACAAACTCAATTGCTCCACCAACTATGGAAGCTTGATCCCCCTGCATTCTCTCACCACATCAACTATACCCTTTCATGGATACTTGACTATGAGCATGTCCAAAATCTACAAACTTATGAAAAAATAAAAAAAAAATAAAAAAATAATAGGAAGAATTAGGGTACCCTGTGGACATAGGAGGTAGGCATGAGAGACCTTAGGATTTGAAGATGCTCATTCATTTGCTTCCTTCTGTTCCTTTCCACCGCGATATGAGTCATTCTCTGCCTCTCAACTTCTTCATTGGTCTTAGTAGCCCTTGCCCTCTTTCTCTTGTTCTTGGCCTTCACTGCAGGGCTCTTTCCAACAGTCTCCAAAGCAAGATTCAGTTTGGTTCTATCTTCATCAATTCCATTCTCTTCCTCACAGCTTTTGGCTTCATACGAGGCGAATTTGGAGCCAACCTCTTCAAGCTGCATCACGTCTGCTAAATCCGAGGTTTTGAATGTATTCGAGCAGCAGAAGTGTGGTGATGGTGGGACATTCAGTATGCAATCCACCATTTGATTGCAGTCATCAGCAGAAGACATTAGCTTTTGGTGATTGTAGACTTCAAAGAAGAAGAGTTGTTTTGTTGTATGTGAAAATGGGCAGGAAAAGATGTCTGTAGACTAAAGTGGTGTTCTTGCAACTAACTTCTCCTACTCCACACAGCTAATATAGCTCAGTTCATGTGAATAAAGTTTTGACAAACCCTTTAATATTACAAGGGGCCACTCTCTAGCTAGCCCCCCTCCTGATGATATCCAGATATAATGAAGTGATGATTATGTAATAATATCAAGAAACAATAAAAAGTCAGAAAAACTCAACTGAAATGATTGGGTTGGCACATGACATGGTGACAAAAACTAATTAATTGTGCTCGCTATTTTGGGAAATGAACCAAGGACATGTATGAGCACTGCCTAAAACCACCAACCTTGACAGACAAAATGAGTGAAAGGGAGTTATTTACTCTTTTCTATTTTTCTTGGGACATAGAGAAA
The DNA here is from genome assembly GCA_026898455.1 of Plectranthus barbatus. Lineage (NCBI taxonomy): Eukaryota > Viridiplantae > Streptophyta > Magnoliopsida > Lamiales > Lamiaceae > Plectranthus > Plectranthus barbatus. Next base: position 133,637 of record JAPKLW010000463.1, read on the forward strand.
TCCAATTTCACCATCTCTGCTCCGTATATCTCAATCTCTTGAAATAGTTCACAAAATACAATGCTTAAATTGAAGATATTGATTGAGTTCCATCTTTGGGATATAGTGGTGAAATCACTTTATTTGTAACCAAGAGATTATGAATTCGAATTCCCGGAGATATAGTCTATTTGAATTTGAGAGCATGAGTTTAAAAAAAATTGAATTACTATTCTTGGTATGTGAATTGAAATAAATGCAAATATTGAACACTGTTTTAGAGGCAGCAATTCATGATAACATTAATACTTGCATTCGGTTTGATGAGAAAAGTAGATTAACATTGATGACGAGCGCCAATAAACCAGCCAAGAATCGAAAATTTCATACATCTTGAGAGAAATGATGAGATGAGTTGGCCCCCTGTCGTTCTTACAGATTCCTAGTTTGCCTGCATTCTTACACAATAAAATGTATATATCTTGGAGCTAAAAAATAACCAACAATGAGAAGCAGGCTGAAGGAAGAGCTCAAGTCTTCCAAGAACACGGGGGCGCATGAGTGATTCAGTAACTTGCAGGCCAGCTTGAAATCTGGCGAGATTTCTCTGCAGAATCTTGGAGGAAAGGAACGGAGCATTTTCCGAGTAGACAGATTATGATGTATATTCAAACGCTTGTGGGGGTGCAGGCTCCTCATCAACTGCCATGGCCGAGGCAGAGCCCTGCTGTCCAGTGGCGGGTGTGGCAGTATTTGGTGCGGTAGATGAGAGTGAATCAGTCAGAGCTAATGCCTCGGGTTCACTAGGACGAAGATCTCTTAACAATACGAAGCCTGAGGGTGCTGACTTCACTGGCACATATCGACTATCTTCAAGGAATTTGATAAATTTTTCTTGGGCAGGAACCACTCTGGCCGGGTTGGTCAAGATTTCAAATGATGGCTCAGGTTCAGCCTTCTTCTCTGTAGCACTATCAACCTGACAACAAAAGGCAAAGTATAGTTCAAAAATCAGTAACTGCATCTGTTCCCGCCATCAAGCACTTGAGCAAGAGAATTACTTATGTATATGGTAGAAAAAAATAATCTCAGATGTTGAAAATTAAGGGTTATTTACACCACCCTCCCCTGAGATTAAGTCTAATTTGTTCAATGATCCAAATTATCCAATAAGGCAAAAGTGTGACCATAAACTGCAGAATATGGAGTTCATTATTGGCCCATTTTTGTATTTGTTTCATAGAAACATGCGACTAAATATGTAATAAAACTAATAATTGAGTCAAATTAGAGCTTATAGTGTGTGTGTGTGTGTGTGTGTTCTGGATTTGTCAACACAAAATGTCTGCTCAGGATTCATAATTTGTAAGCCGAAAAGTCCTGTTTTATGGGTAAAAGACCATTATTTTATTGGTCAAGATCTGCAAAATTTACAAGATCACTTTCCTAACAGCAGTTGGGTAAACTGAAAAAATAGGCGTGACCTCCTGTGAACTCACATCATGCACCCACATATAAATAAATATAAGTGCACATGATGTTTGTCACCATTTTTCCAGCATGCGACACCAATATCCCAGAGAAGAGGTTAAGGAAAAGAAAACACAATATGTGTCACCATCTTTATTCTCACATAGATATAGCAGCATACCTGCATGGAGTCACCATCTTTTTCACTTGTTTTGCCCTTCCCAGAACTTTGTTCTGCCTTCCCAGCATTTGCCTTTTCTGAATCCTTCTTACTAGCCCTAGCCTTGGCTCTAGCAGATGTTGATAAAACAGCCGTAGGTAACTTAACAGTAGAAGTGGTGGTAGGCACAGCTGTAGGCTTTGGGTATTCAAATAATGACGGCTTAGCATGTGATAGGAACTCAAACTTTGGTGCTTTCAGGTCAGAGTTCAAACCAATGAAAGCAGTTGGTGAAAATGCCAGACTAATGAAATATATAAGTGGGTACCAGTACCAAAACTGACTGAATACGGCCAGACCAACAATTGCTATCATTTTATCATGCTTCGTCTTTGAAAGTAACTTGATGGTCACATTCCTTCCGCCAGCATCAAGGATTCCAGAAGCTAAAATTGCTCCCATCTTGCTCATTGTGTCTTCATGTTTATCAAGGATTATTTTCTCCAATTGCCGCCTTTGGATAAAAAGAGAAAAATAAGCACAAAGATTACTATAGCGTAAGCAAGTAAAAATATAGACCAAGCAATACCTGAACGAACCAACACGAGAATCACTGGTTTGTATCATCACCATTGCCATTGCAATTAGAGCACCTTGGCGAACGAAGTCAACGACATCTAATGTCAAAGGCCCAAGCAATGATATGGCCTCACCAAGGCCAGTACCTGCACAAGAAATTCCTACTGCTAGTGCAGCACCATACCGAACATGTGGGTTGTACGACTCAGATAGCAGCGAAACAATCCGAGGAGTCTGCATTTGGAAGAAACTCATAATCAGAAATTAGTCATGCTAAGAAACATGTACCTGACTTCATTCTAAGACCTATATTTTTCATAGATGGAAAAAAGACTGCATTATTGATAAGCTTAGCATCCGATTAAAATACATTTCCTTTATTTCTAGTACTAGTAAGCTAGTTAATTGAAATAATAGGCAAGATGCTAACAACAGAGAATTCATCAACCAGTTAGCCGAAGGAAAACCAATAAGGCACCAACCTGTTCGGGGTCAGAATATAAAACAAACCCCAGGGCAAGTACAGCAGTCCTTCTGACATCATCACTCACATCTGACACGGCAAAGTGTAGCAATTGACGTATGGCCTTATTGTTTGCTGTTCCCCTGTACGCTAGTGCTAGAGCATACATTCCACCATAACGCAAGATAGGGTCTTGATCTCGAGTCATTTGCTCAATGAGAGTATCTGCTTCCTCCTCTCTCCCATAGACAGTAAGTGCAATACCCAATGCCAAACCCCTGTCAACAAGTCAAATGACAGAGCACTGAGGGACAACACATGAAAGACAATATTTCTGTCCCAAGACTACCAACCTATAAGGGAAAATCAAATATTACCTAATAATCTTCTCATGTTGTGTCTCATGCGCATAAGCAAGCATTTCTCCAGCTTTCTCACTAGTAGTTCCTACCATCAATAGACCCATACTAATACCAGCAGCCTCACCAGCAACAGCACTGTCAGTGTACAGAACATTTTTTATCTCATCAAAGATATTATGATCAGCAGTGTCTAAAGCAGCCAAACCAAGACCTAGGCAAGCACCATGCTGAATAATCTGCATCATTTGTCACGTTTCCAGCATTTAACTTCTGAATAAAGAGAAATATTGAAACCATAGAATTTATAACTTGAAACCAAAGAACAGACCTCATCATTAGTACCACACAAACTATCTCGAAGAAATTGTTTAATACCCTCCCCATGATTTGCATGGATTAAACCAAGAGCATATAAAGCTCCACCTTCTGAATAAGGACTGCCACCACTACCAGCCCCACCTTGGGGTAAGTAAGGTGCCATTAGTGATCGTCCTTGCTGCAGATGACCTCGGTGGATAACCCCAAGTCCTGCAGTAGCACTAAACTTAGCCCAATTTGTAGCCCTACTCAACCAGTCCTGACATACAATAGAATGCATTATTAGCAACAATAATATAACACATTATTTAATCAATCTAAAAGAAGATACCAAATTCTCACGAAGAAATGTATCCACAGTTGTTCCAGCATGCATAATAGCGTTCGCATATATAGTTGCGCTATGGCAAACACTGTTTCTCATTTCAACAGATTGTTTTATCGTCTTAAGAATGAGAAGATCTGATCTGAAAGGAGATAATGATTCCAAAGTTCATTAGACTGCTTCATTTCAGCATGTGACGAAAATCTAATAATAGTTATTATCCAACAATAGAAACAAATTGGAGTGCATAGAAAGCTTGTGAATCTGCTTACTTGTTATGACTGTATAAAAACTGCAGGGTCAACTGTATAGAAGTCTCTCCAGACAAAATTCCTATCAGTTTTGTTAATCTCTCAGCAAAAAGAGCTTCATGTGGATCAGAACTTGATGCAGCATCATCTGCTCGACTCTCATCTGTCATTTGAACATCCTCTGATGTAACTGCATTTTCACTAGGCACAGCATCTGGCTGAGCAGAATCTGACTCCTTTGACTCTATAGGCTGTGACTTCTTGGGAATGGGAAGATAAATACTCACCTCCAAAAGGAAGTCCTGCTGTTCATTCTCCACCAGATCAAATGCTATTTGATATGCCAAAAGTGCGTCATCTGCATTTTCTGATAGTAGGAGTTTCTCCAATATGATTGTTACGCCTTCAGGCTCGTTCAGGAACATTAGGCGCTGGCAAATACTCAAGTAATCAGGAGATGGTAATTGTTGGTATATCTTGACAAGAAGTCGAAGCACCTGTTCAAGATGGGAGAATAAGAATGTCAGTTTTATTATTTTTTAATGATAAAGAGATATGAAGCCAAACATGACCAACTAAATATAATAAAACTGCTGGTTGCCAAACATCACTTCTTCCCTTTTCCCCTTTTCTAGTTCTCTTCTTTTCTACCGCTAGTTACGGTTAGGTGTTTTCTTGGGCTGCACTTGACCAAGGGAGCCTGGTACAGCACAGGAACCCGGCAAAGGCCACAAGGAAAAAAGCTAAACAAGGAAAAACAGGAAAAGCTGAACATCATGATGAAATATGAAATATGCATTACCAGATTCCAACTGAATAACTCCAGCTAAACTATTGGTTTCAATATAGAGTATAGACTTCAATTTTGTCAAACATCAAAAAGTGAAATTTAATTGATTTTCACAGGTAGAAATTGGCAAATCCTTCAGCCAGTATCAGCAAGCGAAAACACTTATCCTAAAAAACCTCCACATACACTTTTCAAGTGAAATAATACTCCCTCCGTCCCTAAACAATTGTCCTGTTTCTAAATGGCACAGATACCAATGCGAGTAGAGATAGAGGAAATTAATATTTTATTAATGAGTGTGTATTAACTTTCTATTTTAGGAAAGAGGACAATTGTTTGGGACAGACGAAAAAGGAAAACAAGACAATTGTTTCGGGACAGAGGGAGTAATAATTATTAAATAGAATATTAACTTCAAAAAATATGCTTGAGAGCTTAACTATTAAGATATCACAAAAGTTCAGCGAAATAAATAAATAAAATGGGCTAAAAAAAATCTCACCTCAAGACGATATTCTCTCCTATATACAAAGTTATGAGAGACATCAATGCAATAATTGATAGTGGCATGAACATTATCACTCTGTATAACAGCTTCCTTAAGCTTATCCAATCGTCTGCATTCAATAGCCATTCCTATGGCTTGTTGGTATTTTCCATCAGCAATACATCTGTAGAAAAGAGTGAGAAACACAATAAAGAGTTATTGAAACCACATAACATTTCCTGGTAACATGAAGATGTAACATTACATACTTATCAAGCATTTTCTCAACTATTGCCTCCAGTCTAGGGTCAATGATTGTTGATTCATCATTTTCCTCAGCTGCTTTGGTCTTCAGGCGAGCATATTCATCGATTGCTTTAGCTGAAGAACACAAGACAATAATAAAATATTACTATAATGCCCCTAATATCTCAATAATATAATTTCACAGATTATGTTTCAAGAAACCACACTCATATAGACAAATCAACTAGAGAAATAGAGTCATTGTCACACAATATCAGAGGAGAATATTGAAATTAAAATTTACCTAGAAGAGTATGGACATAATCTGAATCCTCTGACACATCATACTCAGGACCAGCTCCCAAGGCATATGATAGTGAGTCATTAAGTTCACCCAGATAATAGAAAACCTGGTGAGAAAAATGAACATATTCTGTTAAAGAAGACAAGAGAAATTGAAAGAGAGGATATTTTATAATGACGGACAATTCTTCACTTAATATGGAGAATTTCCATAAAAGAAGGCCGAATTGCAAAGAAATACTCTATGTGCGGCACAGATTAACAAATACAACAAGCAAGGCAACCAAAAGATTGCAGCTTCTAAAACCAAACAAATATGAAAAAGGAATATAAGAGAAAGAATATCAAAACTAAAATATATGCAATATACCTTGGAAACAAGTAAGGCAGCAAGTTGCCTCTGTTCAAATTCTTCATCTTCATATAAACTTTCTCTGCAGTCATATTAGATGATTTCAAATTGTACTTCATAAGTCAAGCATACACATTAACATAAATGATCAAAATTGAGCCTGCAGTTCCTAAATAAACAAAAAAGCAACAAATAATTGTGCAAAAACATCCAAAGCAATCTTGAAATAAAATATTTCACAAGGTGGATAAAGATAACAAGTAACAACATGGCAGACAATCAACCAGACATATACAAGTAAACTCACAAACCAATCATCTGCAAAAACACAAGTTAGCTGCATGAAATTAAAAAGGAAAAATACATCCCTCCAACTGCACAAACCGATAATCATTGGAAAGCCAATGAATATAAACAAGTTAGTTCCACCGTTCCAGTAAAAACATATGGAATGCAACCTAATTCCACTTCACTTCCACACCCGAGGCACAAGTTAAAAGTGTATTGACAACAATTAGAATGAGAGTTCTAGTTTCCAATCCCTTATAAGAAAACAGTAACCCCTTTCATTTGCCACTCAATCCTTCGTTAATCTAATGCTTCACTTCGTTAATACCCTATAAATTGCATTCAAAATTATTTCTCAACACTATTTGTAGCTTTATTATCTATAATACATTCTTTCAAAATACTTTCTGGCAAAGCCCATCAGATTTGATATCAATAATTGAGTCAATCAAAGCCGAGCTTACTGCATTTCAACATCCGACTAGCTGAAGAAATATCTATAACCCCAAACACCGAAATCCAATACCTCGCCGTCTCAAGGATCCCGGTTTGAATGCCCTATGGGAAGTGCAAAAGTAAAAAATAAGTAAACCCACTCAAGTGCTAAAACTAACATAAACAAACTTCACAAAACAACCAAGGCGCACTGAAATAACCCCAACATTCCCTGGGTTTCTGTACAAAACTAATCCTGATTCCACGCCATAAGACTTGCCGATAAGAAACAATAAAACACTCAGCAAGCAACGTAGTAAGATGAGAACATGAAGAAAAAGGCGTTTACATGATTGGGACAGAGGTGGAGATCTCCGGCCAGAAGTAGTTAACTAAGGCATTGAGATTAGTGAGCGCATGTAGCTTGAGGGCGGGGTGGCTCTCGTTTAGCATCGCCAGTAGCCCACCGGCGGAGGTGACCATTGTCGCAGCCATTCTACAAAATTAGGGCTCCGATCCGATGGGATTCGGGGTAAAAGGAAGAGAAGCGATGGAATCAACAATACATTTGAAATTCTTTTCTTGTTTCTGTTGTTGAATTATTTTTGGTTTTAATTGCTTCCTCTGTGTTGACGGTAGACGTTTAAATATTGTTCTGCACTTTATAATTATAATAATAAAAATATGGGAATTATTTTTTTTTTTTCAGCAAATCCATATGAGAATTAGAAAGATAATTATTAATTTTGTGGAGAAAATTTTATTTTTAGGCAAAAACTTGCGTTAGACACCCCTAAACAGCTTAGACGGATTTTATCCATTTACACAAGTCAAACTCATTTAATATACCCTAATTAAGATGGATGAATCCATTTGGATATAGTTAAAACCCGTCTAAACAGTTTAGGCGTGTCTAACGCAAGTTTTTGCCTAAAAATAAAATTTCCTCCACAAAATTAATAATTATCTTTCTAATTCTCATATGGATTTGCTGAAAAAATAATAATTGTTTTAAACATATTTATTTAATTTTGGGATAAGGGTCAATTTAGCCTCCCACAATTAGCTCCTGCATGACCTTTGACTTTTAAATAAGGCTCAATTTAACATTTCATCTTATAAAATTATTGTTTTACCCCTAATTAGGTGAGAGAAAATATTTACTTTATGATTTTATTTTAATTTCTCAGTTATTTATTACTTTGTATATTAAACTAGTATTTCACTCGTGCGTTGCACGAAATTATTAAATAAAATATTAATAAAAAATATCGTTTCTTTTAGAATTATCGATTCAGGACCCAAAAGATAGTTTAATTATCGATTCAGAATCCGAAAGATAATTTGTCAATCCAAGACGTGAGAATTGTAGGATCTTTCGGGTCCCGAATTGAGAATTTTTTAGATCCTTCGGGTCCTGAGTTGAGAATTAATCTTTCTGGTCCTGAATTGATAATTAAACTATCTTTAGAGTCTTTAATTGATAAAATTCCTATATTTTTTAAATTTTTAAGACAACACTAAGTCTATTAAAATACTAAAATTATTCTATTGTGTGATACTATCGTAATACAAAGAGGGTATCTATATTTTTATTCATTCACTCCTCACAATAGTTGATTTCTGTAAAAAATAATACTCTCTTCGTCCCGCTGAATTGTTACGCTTACCAAATCGAACGTTCCAACTAAATTGTCATATTTCGAAAAATGAAAACTTTTTCACACTCAACGATAAAATATTGATTTCACTTATACTCACAGTCCTTAATTCCCGTGTCGAAAAAAAGTGTAACAATTCTACTAGGACGGAGATAGTATAATGTTTGTAAATTGTAATTTGATTTTAAATGTAATGAATTATGTTTTAATTTACAATTTGATATTAAATAATTTTTGAAACAAAACATATAAAAATAATTTTAATTCAAAAAATATCCAATATTTCCCATCTTCTATAATTATATTGACTTTTGAAAATATAATTTTTAAAATAACGGACCCATGTTAATAACTATTAGTAAAATTTAGCAAACAAACCTAACATCAAAATATAAAATATAAACTTTATCCCCACTGCATGATTTAAATACATTTTTTTATTCTCCGTCCCATATGAATTGTCCATTTTGCTTTTGGCACAATAACCAATACGAGTAGAGATTGAGAAAATTAGTATTTTATTAGTGAGAGAGTATTATTTTTCTATTTTAAGTAAGTGGACAATTAAATGGGACAGACAAAAAAGGAAAGGTGGACAATTGAAGTGGGACGGAAGGAGTATAAGATTATATTGTTTGGATGGATTCAAAAAATGATACACTTAAAAAATGGATGTACTATTACTAAAATTTAGCAAATAAAATTGAGCTAGAATATATTACATGTGTTTCAATTGGTTCAATATATGTTTTGCTAAAAAAAAGGAACCACCTTTATAATTGTTACTAATTTTTAACAAACAAAATAAATAAACAATTAAAAAAATAAAAAACAATAATTTATTAAATAAGAAATAATTAAGCGGGAACAATTATGAAAACACTATTTTCATTTCATATATTATATAGATTAGTTGTTTTTTATTTATATTTGCAATTTGTATAGGTAAACATAATTAATAAAAATATATATAATAAATACATCTAGATTTAATTAATCTTTAATAGGCGATTCTTAATTTAATCATACAGTGTTACATATTATTTAATTTTTTAATTATATTTGTTCTTGAGTATTTTAAATATTGTACTCCCTCCGTCCTGGTGAAGTAGTCTCATTTCTTTTCGGCACGAGAATTAAGGGTTGTGAGTGTAGTGGAATTAATATTTTATTGATGAGTGTAGAAAAGTTTCACATTTTAGAAAAATTGGACTATTCTATGAGACAGACAAAAAAAAAATTGGACTACTTCAATGGGACAGATGGAGTACTATTTTTTTCATTCATTCACTATTTTCAAAAAGCTTTTGAATTTTAAATTGGTTTATATATCACGTAAATCAAATGATAATTAAAATTTAAGTATAGTTCCGCCATGAGGATAATGCAATTTTATTTATTTAAAAGGTGGATAAATCTTATAACTATATCCTTTTTTTAACATATGTGTTCTATTTTAACATGTAATATCAGTTAACTTTTTGAAAGAATTATTTAATTAATACTCCCTCCGTCCCACCTCAATTGTCCCACTTTCCTTTTTCGTCCGTCCCACCTCAATTGTCTCATTACTTAAAAAGGCAACTTTTTCACACTCAACAATAAAATATTAATTCCACTCAACTTACTTTACACTCACACTCCTTGGTTATTGTGCCCAAAGTCACCGGGACAATTCAGCCGGGACGGAGGGAGTATTATAATTTATAATCCTTAAAAATATATTATAAAATAGTATCAACTACGATTAATATCTAAATTTATCCATTAAAAACATTTAAGATTAAAAAAAATGTAAACAAACAATAATATTTATTTCAACTCATATTTTTATTAATAGATGAATTTATTATTTTGTATTTCTTAATTTATTAAGTATAAATTTATTTTATTATTTATACAAAATAATAAATAATTAAAAAATAAAAATAAAATTGTAAAGTAAATATATTCTCTCCTAATTAGGGTAAAATTGTAATTTTTTAATGTGAATGTTAAATTGAATCAAATTTAAAAGTAAAAAGACTTAATTGAACCAAATGAATAATTGGAGTTAAATTGACCCTTATTCTTTTAAATTTTTTATGTATTTACATATTTTATTGAATTTCATGAGCATATATATATTCACAATACATTATCGTCACGTAATGCTACTAAATCTTTTGGTTCGTTTGCCCAAGAAAACTTCCAATATAAATATATAATTAAAGTTTTGATTAATTGACAGAATTTTTAAATTTTGAATTATTAATGTTTATGATTTCGCTATTTTTCCCTCTGCGTCGGGAATTAAGGTTTGCTTAATGATTAGCATGTGTAAGTTCGAATTATCGATAATTGGCTTCATCTTGTGTTTCTCTTCTCTCGAAACCATAACATTAACAATTCCCCAATTTCTATTCGTATGTTGAAGAGATTTCGATTCGGTATGGTGTATTATCAACAATCTAACGAATTGTTTCGTCCATTAATTGATACAGAACCCCAGTTTCGGAAAGAGTTAAGTTTTGAAAACGATGAGCATCTTACCGAAAGAGACAATTGAAGTTATAGCACAGGGCATTGGCATCACCAATTTGTCTCCTGATGTGTTGCCTGCTCTGGCTGCTGACGTGGATTACCGTGTTCGAGAAATTATGCAGGTGATTATTCCCAATTCGATATCTTTTCGATCATCTGTATTACTTTTTCTGCAGCCACCTTTTGATGCATACAGTTACGTTTCGAATTTGGTGCAGGAAGCTATCAAGTGCACGCGGCATTCTAGGAGAACTACTTTAACTACGGATGACGTTGATAGTGCGCTTGGTTTAAGAAACGTTGAGGTAGTTCTGTTTATAATTTTTGAATTTTTCGCTCACAGTATTAGTTTCAATTTATGCAAAAAAAAAATAAAAATTGTTCATATCGTTGGTTGTGGTTTTCAACAATCATGTAAAACATTTAGCCAATATATGGATTTGCATCTGGAGATCCATTGCGATTCAAAAGAGCTGCAGGGCACAAGGATTTGTTCTATACAGAAGAAAAGGATGTGGAATTTAAGGAAGTATGTGTTTTTACTGCATGCTGAGCAATGAGTTAGCTGTTGTGAAATTAGTAATCACATTTGTTTGCTTTTATGTAATTTAGGTGATTGAAGCTCCTCTGCCCAAGGCCCCATTAGACACTGCATTGGTTGCACACTGGTTAGCTATTGAGGGGGTTCAACCTGCTATTCCAGAAAATCCTCCTCCTAGAGTTCTTCACAGTATGCCTTTATCTCAACGCTGTATGCCTGTATCTTACCCATGTATGCGCACGCTATGAATAATGTTGAGCAGTCTTTTCCTTTCTAGATTATAAGCTTCTATTTCTTTTTTTGCAATTTAGTTATTTAAGGTCTGACTATTTTTAATCCAAGCTGAGTTTCTTAAAAAGATGAGTGGTCTATGTGTTAGTGCTTTCAATGCATGCGGATAACAGAAAAGCTGAAGTTAAAGAGGATGGAGTACCAGTTGACATTAAACTACCTATAAAGCATGTGCTTTCGCGGGAACTTCAGGTTTCATTTTCTTAATTACATACCTGTGAACAGAAAATTGCATCTAATGTTTTGTTGTTCTTGGCTTGTGCTGCAGCTTTACTTTGAGGAAGTCACCAAATTTACGGTGAGCAAAATCGAATCCGATAAATTTCAAGAAATACTAATGAGTTTGGGAACTGATTCAGGGATTCAACCCTTGGTTCCGCATTTTATTCATTTTGTTGCCGTTGAGGTAAACACAAATGGTTTAAATCTCGACTAGCAATTGTACAGGAATTTAAATGTTGAAATAATAACAATTGCAGGTTTATGGGAATTTGAATAATTTGTCTCTCCTTTTGGCATTGATGCGTCTTGTTTGGAGCCTTCTAAGGAATCCTCATATACACATTAAGCGATATGTAAGTTATTTTTGCTCCTAATCCCTCGTCAGCTCTCTTCTCTGGTTTAGATTTTCTTATTTTCTAAGTTAGATTGTGTACTGTTCTCCTGTCATAGTTGTCTAGCTTTAATCTCATAAATTTATTTAAGAGGTTCTCCTTCACTTGTGTGCTGGCAGGGAGTAGTTTTTGCTTCTTAGGTCTCATTTTAAACACATGGGTTTGTAAAATTCGTAATCTTAGGTTATATGACATAGTCTCTCATGCACATTTCTTTTTTCTTTTTAAGAATTGATGGCCTCAGTGATGACATGCCTGGTTTCTAAAAGATTGGGAAATACATTCTATGACAATCACTGGGACCTGAGAAATTACACTGCTAGTTTAGTTGCTTGGATATGCAAGAGGTGAGCTCCTCATATTTACCTTCTACTATTTAATGTTCAACTCAATTTCTTGGCTCTCTTTGGTTTTTCTGCTAGATCCACGTATGAATGAGTTTTGTTTTACTCTGCAGATTTGGCCATGTCGATCACAAACTCAAATCACGTGTTACCAAGACATTACTGAATGCTTTCTTGGATAAGTCAAAGAGTCTCCCTCAATGCTATGGTGTTGTTCAAGGGCTAGCAGCCCTGGGACCTAATGTGGTATTTCTCACTTCCCCAAACCCTTTCTCCACCCTTTTCTTTTCTTTCTCTACATATGTGTGTTGCATACCATTTGTGACTACCTGTCATAAGTTGGATGTTATGCACAAAAATGCACATGTATATAGTAATTTGAGACTTCAGCACACAGTCACTACCCATGTTCAGTGTAGAGAAATACACACTTACTGAAACATATAAACTATGTTCCGCACCCATACTAAGTGACCTCTGCTTAATATGCTGACCAGGTTCGATCAGTTATTCTTCGCAATCTTGGGCCGTATATGCAGCTTCTGGAGCCACATTTGCTACTAGAGAAGCAAAAGAATGAGACAAAGAGGCATGAAGCCTGGATGTTGTACGAGGCTCTAATGGTAAGATATTATATGTTCATTTTACTACAACAAATGATGCATATCAGATATCTCTTCTGCAACTTGAAGGTTCTTTTAGATATGTGGGAGATTGTTTCTAAAGAATTCTTATTGTCTTTGTACTTACACTTCCTGTTTCTGTTATACCTTTACTTAAGAAATATATTTAGAACATTTTATGAAGAATGACTTCAATCCTTTTCTTGCAAGCTTAAGAAGTTCTCCAAAAGAAAAGGTTTGAAATGTTGAAAATTGTTACTACTATTTCCACTATTAATGCATGAAGATAATTTTATGGTGGGTGGTTTGTTAAATATAAAGACGGTTACTGTTAAGCCTAATGTTCCTGCGTTATTAGTCATCTTCTTTGATGTATTGGTCCCAGTGGAATCTAACTGATAAGCTTATATCTTGTTAGCGTGCTGTTGGTTTGTGCATATACGATCCGATGAAGATGCTACCTCCTCTGCTGTCTGCACCTGCTCGTGCTGTCTGCAAGAGTAATAGCAAAGTTGTGACTGCATCCTCAAGTATGATTCTCTATCTTTGCCTTTTTCGGTGGAGTGCTTCTACCTTTGTTTCCATTTTGGTTTAGCCAGTATTGGGGTTTGGGATGGATCTGTTTGGTATAACTGCAATTATGAAATCCAATTTCAGCCCCTAATTCATGTCGCTTAAAATCTTGTGAAAATTTCATACAAGGGAGGATATTTATTGCAATTATGCAGTCATTAGCATTTAGCACTAACAAGGTTTATATATGTTTCGGTCTGATTAATTTTTTGTATTTTAAAGTTGTAACCTGAACTAGAACTAGGAGCTGCATGAAAATGTTAGTTGTCACAGTGAACTGTCTGAGCATTGTGGAGGATGATTGTTGTTACTTTGGAAATGCCAGCCATTCTGTTGGTAAATTTGGAAGTGAAGGTGCTTTCTGTTTCCAAATTGTTCTTCAGATAAACGTAAAGCCAGCACGAATAACATGATGATGCAGCAGCAGCCACCCTTGAAGAAATTTGCAACAGAAAGTTCCGACAGTACAAATACTGGAGCATCGAGGATCAAGTATGTGGGTGGATCAAGCAGCAGCAGCCGCAGCAGAAGGAAGATAGTTGGTGGTCAAGAATTGAAATGGAAAGAGGATATGGATGAATACTTTGGAGAATGCATGCCATCCTTTGTTCCTTCACCATACACATCCATATTCTTATGATTTGAATTTCACATCTCTGAATTTTGCTCTATTTACTCCATTTTTGCCTCATCAATGAAACCACAAGGGAATTTGATAGTTTAACCTGCCTTTTTCCAAACAATATAGTATAACTTGAAAATTAGATGAGTGATTTACGCATCCGTATCGAATGCTATTAAGAGTGTCAACATCAGCTTGCCTAACAATCCGAAACATAAATGAATGAAAAAAATGGGGAAACATGCATCATGCATTTGACTAATATCTCTTCTGAAACCAGAAAACTAGATGAGTGGTGTGATCGTCATTCCTAGTCCATACAATGCTCCCTTTTTTTTCTTTTTTTTTTTTTCTTTTTTTTTTTTTTTTTGTGATCTTCATTATGCTGCTTGCAAGAGAAATTCTCATGGCAATTCTCATAAAGATCAAAACCAACAAAAAGTGAATGTATACAAGTTGCTCTCACGATCTATTGCTTGTTGAAGAATGTCTCGTCCTTCAGTCCACAAGATCACTCGCTCGATCCTTTGTACGTCTTCACTTAGCGGCTCTTCGGAGTGTGGGCACACCATGCAGCCTCCTCATCGCCGGAATGAGATCTTTATAGTTCACCTCAGAACTGTCAGTTTGGCGACAAGATCGCCCGTCAAAATCAAAGTACAAAGCGTGCTTGATTGTTGTATTCTTTCTCCAAGAAAAAATATCAAGAGTAACTCAAGAACAAAGTGTTATGAACTTCGTGTTCACAACGGTGACACCCGGAAAAGCTTGAAGTAAGCCTCGAACGGTTGTGTAGAAATTTCAGCAGAGTTGCACCTTGTTCGTTAATAACGTGTTCGGTTGTTTTGAATCTCTGGAGGTTCTCGACGTTAGACTCAGAGGATAGGGACAACAAGCCAAGACAGAAAGAGCGACGTGCGTGAGGTGCTGAGTAGGGTTGAGGGATTGAGCAAGGACCTAGATAGATTGAGCGGCGTGCGTGAGGTGAGGGCTTGAGGCCTGAGGGTGAGGGATTGAGAGACGGAGTCTAGAGTAAGGTTTCGTTGGGTAAATACTAATTTGGGTTTGTAACTTTGTATTCTGCATTTTGTAAAAAATAAAAATTATAATTTATTTACATACGGAATATATAATAATATAAATAAATACAAGATATTTAATAATTTAATTATGTATATGAATTGCAGTTCGGTTGTAACTGAACCCAAATTAAACCAAACAGATAACCCAAAATTTTTCTAAAATCCAACCCGAATCGAAACCGCATGTGTTTTTGAACCGACCCAAACTGCTTGAAACCCAACGGTTTGGTTCGGATTGACGGTTTAGGTTTGATTTTTCTCACCCCTATTACGGGTAACGTGTTTTCACAACTACACCCAAGTAGTGGATGAATAATTGATTTCTTTTTTTAAAAAAAAAAATAGTAATGCATTTATATAAACTTACACACTCAGATATCCATGAGAAACTCAGACTCATAACCTCTTGGTCATATGTAAAATACTTTCACTACTACCCTAAGCATGAGACAAATAATTAATTTTTATAGATGACTATTGTTGATTCATTTTTATTTATTCTAAACTGATTTTTAACATTGAATCTCTTTCTAAATATAATATCACCTTAAAATGGCCAACAACAAAGTTTTTATGAGATTTCGTTGTATTAAAGAGAATTTTCAAATATATAAAATTTAAGCTGTAATAATAATATAAAAGTTAAATTCTGGTGCATTTTTAAACTTCAATATTTTATATCTTTTTATAATAAATTGAAAGTAAAATAAAAATAAAGGTATAAGTTTACCTCAATCATGCATGTGCCAACGATAACATTCTAATATTTCATTATCTAAGACCCGAAATATAGTTTGATTATCGATTCAGGACCCGAAAGATTAATTCTCAATTCAGGACCTGAAAGATCACAAAAATTCTCAATCCAGGACCCGAAAGATCATACAATTCTCAATCCAGGACCTCAATATAAAATTCTGGATTGAGAATTGTTTGATCTTTCGGCTCCTAGATTGACAAATCATTTTTCGGGTCCTGGATTGATAATTAAACTATCTTTTTGGTCCTGGATCGAAAATTCTCCCTAAAGTTAATATAACTCTTTTCAAAATATCAATTTTACAATATGTTTGACTACAGGAATAAATAGTTACAATTTTTTTTTATTTAATAAGATATAATATATTTAATGAAATTAGTATTATGTATATATAGCATTAAAAAAAATGTAGCATATATTTATTATTGATAAATTATTATAAATAATATATATGCACCGCATGGGAGGAAAACTAGTTCATTGATTAACTCCCCAAGAGGTAAGCGGTTCAATTGAATCAAGACAACCAGTTCGACAGTTACACCTTTCAATAGTTGCGGACCCCATTCATGGTAATAAAAAGCCAAATCCGTCAAGCATTGATAAATGCATTGATGAATTATTTGGAGAAAGCATGTTAACCTTTGTTCCTTCACCATACGCATCCATATTCTTATGATTTGAATTCACATCTGTGAATTTTGCTTTATTTACTCCATTTTTGCCTCATCCAAAAGGGAATTTGATAGTTTAACTTGGCTTTTTCAAAACCATAATAGTATAACTGAGTGATTTACACATCCATATCGAATGCTATTAAGAGTGTCAACATCAGCTTGCCTGACAATCAATCATGAACGAATGAATGAAAAAAATGAGGAAACATGCATCATGCATTTGACTAATATCTCATCTGAAACCAGAAAACTAGATGAGTGGCTGTGATCCGCATTCCTAATCGATACCATGCTCCTTTGTAGTTATTTAGTGTAGTTATGCTAGATTTATGACAATGTTGATAGGTTTTTTTCATAGCTGTGATACATCATCGTGCATTTCTCATGATATGACCAAGTTTGAAACCAGAAAATTATCAGATGAGAGTGCTCGTCATGATATGACCAAGTCTGAAACCAGAAAATTATCAGATGAGAGTGCTCGTCATTCCTCATCATCTTCTGAAGGTTCTTCGAATATGGGGATTAGAGCAGAGGCATCAGTTACTTCATCACCATCATCAGCCTCTTCGACTATGGGGATTAGAGCAGAGGCATCATGTTCATCTGAAGGTTCTTCAGCTTCCGTTCCATAGTTAGGCTCCTGGTTCGCACTCGAAGCTAATGGCAACAATGTAACTCAATGAGCTCGAATTATCAAAGCAAAAATAACAACACAATTGCATCATCATACTTTGACCAGAAGAATCTTTTCTTGCAGAATATTGTTGAGGAAAATACTCCTCCATGAACTGGTGTAGAACCAGGCACACATTTGGCCTCCCTGTTGGGTGTTCGCATTCACAGCTCGGACATTTATACACACCATTGTCGTCTGGACTTACATAGGAATCACAGTAAACTGTGACATATTACATGAAATGAAACACAACAAACCAGCCAACATTAGCTAGGTTATATAGGAGGTATCATCATCATGAATATTGCTGTTCGAAATTACTTACCATGACCGCAATGATAAACTACAGGACGATACAGCAGTTGTTTGCAAGAATCACATTCCCAGTCACTTACAAGGAGCTTCTTCTCCGAGTTGCCAGAGTTCCTGCCAAATTCGTGTGCTACTCCAGATCCAGGATATTCAGCTGCAATTATCACAAAAAATAGCATTTAAGCAGTCTCTCATGAATCATCCATAAATATATATGGCTTGAAGCTGCATTGCACTTGTCTGCTTGAAAGAGAGAGAGAGATTGCAAGTGTCCAACTTCTCCAAAATTGTATGCAAACAGGGAAAATAATTACACAAGAAGCTTACAAGGAAGAATAAGAATTGGCTGCTCTCTACCACTCTGCAAATCTCATGAAGGGACTCAAATAAAGAGGCAATAACAGATGACAATATTGTTGGTAATTCGGGTACTTTGTGGTAAATTCTCGATGTGAAATATTAATTTCGTCGTAATTAAATATTACCAACATAATCTAAGCGAAAAGTAGATGATCGTGGTATATTTGTTTTCTTAAATCCGAATTCCGGTGAGTGAGAAATGAGTCCACGAAGTGACACGGTTGGTGGGTTATTACACAAGTGAGATGTAATAAACGAAGTGTCCCACAATGATAGATTAAATTAATTAATCTATATTTTGAGGTGTGTAAACACATGTTGCAATTGAGTGTGGATAATTACCACATTTTGCACATGTCTATTACATTCAAAAGTTGTAACGACTCCATTGATGGCGTCGATTACCGTGTCTCATGCCTTGTAACGGTCCAGCCTTGATGGCTGAGATAGGCTCCTCTTGGGTGGACATGTCTATAAATAGACATGCATTGTGTTGTCTCCTGTCCCCGGTTCCCCAAACATGACAACTCACGTAGCCAGAGATACTGCAACATTTCCCTCATATTGCTGCATCTTTTTTGTTGTTCTACAGCAACTCAGCTTCGCCTCTATTCAGTTCGTCGGAGCCTTTGCGATTTGCGGTGCTTCCTCTTAAAGGTTGAAGCCGTTTTACCTTTGGGGACAAACCGCCGTTAGACGAGCACTACGTCGGCGAATTTGTCTTGCGGGAAGAGGGCTTCCTCGACTCGGCTGTGCTATTGCACTTCTTTTTATTTGTTTAATATTATTATTTCATTTTATTTAATTGTTCTCGTACTAGCAGTACCTGCAGATATAGTTGTAAAAACTTGCTGTACTAGACATAATTACTTGCAGTGTTTTCAGTTCTTCTTCACAGATCTTGTAACCAACAATCGCAAGACAAATTTCTCTACTTCTCAAGATTAAGGATGGCTGATCACACTCTCAATGGTGGTGGTGGAAGAAACTCCAACAATGGTCCTAAGCTCCCTCCAAATGCCCAAGCCGAATGATGAACCCTCCAACAATCGGATGATTGTTTTGATATTTAATCTAACATTGATTATTACTCTTTGAATGTTTTTGTGGAAAAATATTTAATTTTGACATGTTCCTTGTGTAGGATGATGTCAATGTTGTGGAATTGAAGGAGCAACAAGTGCTCCACTCATGTTCAAGATTGAATTTGGGGTTTGTGTGTGTTCTTCCAATGTCTCTTGCAATCGTGCAATTGTGGGAACTTGTGGAATGATGAGTCTATCATCTCCCCAAAGTTTAAATGATGAATGGAGAAGGTGGATATTGGAGGAAGATAAGTTGTAATTATTTTGTTTTTATTTTCATCAATGTTGTCAAAATCTTTATTTTGATACTTTGGTAGATTCATAGTGAATGATCTATTGTAATGTAATCCCAAACACTATGAAAGAGGGAAAAAAAAAGTTGGCACGAAAATGTATGTCGTGGCCATATACCTTGAGTACAAAATGGTAGACTCTCGGTCGGTCATGAAACAAGTGCATTATGCATTGTGTTTATGTCGAAGGGATGGTCTTACCGGATGAGTTCACCATTGTGGTGACGATTGAATCCTTCGTGGTAGGATTTCAAGAGCTAACTTTTGCATTAAGCATATGTTTGACTCTTGATGATGTTATTGTCAAACTTCAAATTGAAGAGGACAATAAGAATGGTAATCCTAAATTCTTGATTGAATAGGATGCTAAAGCCAATCGAATAGTGAATCCTAAAGCCGAGTGCTATGGATGCCGAGGCTAGTTGGATGGAACGTGTTGGTCCATCAAATAAAAGGAAAAGACCCAACTCGTTGAACAGGGGGATTGTGATTCAAGAACCTAAGTTCAAGGGTGTTTGCTACAATTGTGGCAAAAGTGGGCATATGGCGAATCAATGCAAAAAGCATAAGTATAAAGGCAAAGCAAAGATGAATGCCAACCATGTTGAACCCGATAGTGATTGGGATGATGACTTGTGTGCCTAGATAGAGGTTATCTCAAGTTGAATGTAATGGCACGGCGCCTAGCCGGAAAAAATATCAATAAAGTTGAATCTTCTTCTTCTTATTTGATTGAGTGCTCTTCTTTGTGGCATGTAAGATTGTGACGTGTAAATCTTAATGCAATAAAGAGTTTAGTAAATATGAATTTACTAAAAGTGGCTGAATTTAAACAAACTAAATGTGAAGTTTGTGTTGAGGTAAGAACGTCGTTTAATTCAGTCGAGAGGAGCACTAGACCTCTAGAGTTGATACACACGGATTTGTGTGATTTCAAAATGGTGCAAACTAGAGGTGGAAAATGTATTTTATTACTTTTATCAATGATTGCACCAGATATTGTTATCTCTATTTATTGAAAAGTAAAGATGAAGCAATTGATGCCTTTAAAAATTATAAAGAAGAGGCTGAAAATCAATTGAGTATTTGGATCAAGATGATTCATAGTGATAGAGGTGGAGAGTATGTTGCACCGTTTGAAGAATTATGTGCCGCTTTGGTCATTATTCATCAAACAACGACACCTTACTCACCTCAGTCCAATGGTGTTGCCGAAAGGAAAAATCGGACACTAAAGGAAATGATGAATGCCCTGTTAATAAGTTCCGGGCTACCCAAAATATGTAGGGTGAAGCTGTCTTGACAGCTAACTATATCTTGAATAAGATACCTCTTAAAGGGAAAGAGGAGACACCTTATGAGTTGTGGAAATGTCAAAAACCTTCCTACAAGTATCTAAAGGTGAGGGGTTGTTTAGTAAAGGTCGAAGTACCTTTACCCAAAGAAGTTGCAATTGGACCTAAAACAATCGATTGCATCTTTATAGGGTATGCTTTGAATAGTGCTGTCTATCGATTTTTGGTGCACAAATTGGATAATCTGAATGTGACCGAAGGCACCACTATAGAGTCAAGAAATGTTATATTCTTTGAGCACATCTATCCTTGTAAAGTTAAGGAAGATGTACCGACTATGTCTAGAAAAAGGACATATGAAGAGGCTACTAGTTCTACTCCTATTGAGGAAGAACTGAGACGTAGTCAGAGGGCTAGAGTGGCTAAAAGTTTTGGTCTGGATTTCATCACCTATATGTTGGATGATGAGCCTCGAACCATTAAAGATGCCTTAGCTAGACCCAATGCCTCATTATGGCAAGAAGCCATTAATAGTGAGATTGAGTCCATTATGCAAAATCATACTTGGATTTTGGCCGATTTCCCAAAAGGTTGTAAGCCCTTAGAATGCAAGTGGATCCTTAAAAGAAAGTATAAAGCCGATGGTTCGGTTGATAAGTATAAAGCTCGCCTTATGGCGAAAGGCTTTAAACAAAGGGAGGGAGATGATTTCTTCGATACCTATTCACCTGTGACTAGGATCACGTCCATTAGGGTGCTTATAGCGATTGCTGCTTTGCACAATCTCGAAATTCACCAAATGGATGTGAAGACGACCTTCTTAAATGGAGAGCTAGAAGAAGAAATCTATATGGATCAACCCGAAGGATTTGTAGTACCCGGACATGAGAGAAAGGTATGCAAATTGGTTAGATCCTTATACGGTCTTAAACAAGCGCCCAAGCAGTGGCGTGTTCAATTTGGCAATGCGATGTTGTCAAATGGATTCAAGTATAATGAATGTAACAAATGTGTGTACTACAAAGGCACGTTTAACAATTTTGTGATTGTCTGCCTTTATGTAGACGATATGTTGATCATGGGTAGGAATCAACAAGCTATTGTTGATATCAAACGAATATTGGAGAAGAACTTCGACATGAAAGATATGGGTGTGGCTGATGTGATTCTTGGAATCAAAGTCATAAGGCAACCTAATGGAATTGTCCTATCACAATCTCACTACGTTGAGAAAGTGTTGAGGAAATTCGATGCCTATGATAGTTCACCAGCCAAAACACCGTTAGAGCTCAATGTTCACTTTGTTAAAAAACAAAGGTGACCCTGTTGGTCAAGAGGAATATGCAAGGGTCATTGGTAGTCTAATGTATTTGACTAACTGTACTAGACCGGATCTTGCATATGCGGTGAACAAATTGAGTCGATACACGAGCAATCCCAATAGTGATTACTGGAAGGCTCTTGTGAGAGTTTTGAGATACTTAAAGTATACTCTTAACTTGGGTTTGGATTATACAAGTTTTTCACCTGTACTAGAAGGGTACAGTGATGAAAATTGGATCTCTGATTCAAATGACTCCCACTCCACAAGTGGATACGTGTTTACGATCGGTGGGGGCAGTGTCGTGGAAATCTATGAAACAAACTTGTATAGCTCGTTCCACGATGGAATCAGAGTTTATCGCTCTAGATAAAGCAGGTGAAGAAGCGGAGTGGCTTTGACACTTTCTAGAGGATGTTCCTTGTTGGAACAAGCCTGTGCCATCAGTGATGATTCACCGTGATAGCCAAGAGACTATCGGTCGTGCACAAAATAATATGTACTATGGTAAGTCGAGACATATACGTTGTCGACATAATACCATTAGACAATTGATCTCGAATGGTGTGATATCCATTGATTATGTAAAATCAATTGATAACCTTGCGGATCCGCTAACCAAAGGGTTAAGCCGAGATCAAATGTGTAAATTGCTTAAGGGAATGGGATTGAAATCCATATTATGAATGAGTGTAGTGGATACCCAACCTAGATGATTGGAGATCCCAAGAACTAGGTTCAATGGGATAACTAAACTACACAAGTTCGAGTGATAACACCGACAAGATAATGTCTTTTCTAGTGGCGATGCCTTGGAAAATTACTTATCTACCCTTCCCTAAAGATAGCAAGTGAGGTGTTATGAGCCTGCGTGTGGTATAGGTTAAGTCCTTAGTGACTTTTAATGACTCCTGAAAACCTCGTGATGGTTGAGCTTGGCAGGAATGCTCGGAATAGGAGGTCACCTATATAAGTGAAAGTGGGGGCCGCTTCAAATGAACATTTATGAATCCAAAGGGGGTGTCCATGGCCTGTAATGGAACCAAACGTGAGAACGAATAGAGGTTGAAATATTAATGTTTCAATGTTGTTGTCTCGGTACACACGATGGAGGACTAGTTCAAGGTATTCTTACCACTAAGCCGCCAGTGTGCCCGACGACATTGAAGATGAACGGTTCAAAGCCATAAGCTACCTGTTCAGGTGCATTAACAGTTCTCGAAACTGAGTTGGCTATGCATCATGCATTTGGGCATTTCCACTCATGGGGGGGATTGTTGGTAATTTGGGTACTTTGTGGTAAATTCTCGATGTAAAATATTTAATTTCGTCGTAATTAAATATTACCAACATAATTTACGCGAAGAGTAGATGATCGTGGTATATTTGTTTTCTCAAATCCAAATTCCGGTGAGTGAGAAATGAGTCCACGAAGTGACACGGTTGGTGGGTTATTACACAAGTGAGATGTAATAAACGAAGTGTCCCACAATGATAGATTAAATTAATTAATCTATATTTTGAGGTGTGTAAACACGTGTTGCAATTGAGTGTGGATAATTACCACATTTTGCACATGTCTATTACATTCAAAAGTTGTAACGACTCCATTGATGGCGTCGGTTACCGTGTCTCATGCCTTGTAACGGTCCAGCCTTGATGGCTGAGATAGGCTCCCCTTGGGTGGACATGTCTATAAATAGACATGCATTGTGTTGTCTCCTGCCCCCGGTTCCCCAAACATCAGACAACTCACGTAGCCAGAGATACTGCAACATTTCCCTCATATTGCTTCATCTTTTTTGTTGTTCTACAGCAACTCAGTTTTGCCTCTATTCAGTTCGCCGGAGCCTTAGCGATTTGCGGTGCTGCCTCGTAAAGGACGAAGCCGTTTTACCTTTGGGGACAAACTGCCGTTAGACGAGCACTACGTCAGCGAATTTGTCTTGCGGGAAGAGGGCTTCCTCGACTTGGCTGTGCTATTGCACTTCTTTTTATTTGTTTAATATTGTTATTTCATTTTATTTAATTGTTCTCGTACTAGCAGTACCTGCAGATATAGTTGTAAAAACTTGCTGTACTAGACATAATTACTTGCAGTGTTTTCAGTTCTTTTTCACAGATCTTGTAACCAACAAATATTTGGATGCAAGATTACTGCTCGAAAATCTGAATATAGTGAAGATACATAAATGATTAAAACAAGGGTACCTGGATATTGCTGCCTCTGTGAACCATCCATCTCCCCAAAAAGCTTTTCTTCTTTTGATGGATATTCACCTGTCAAAAAGAGCATTTTCATACAACTGCATATCTCAAGAATTCATATTTGGATGCAAGATTGGGAAAATAATAATATTAATATAAATACCGGTTACTTCTTTTTCCCTTCTTTTGTAGGCCGAAGGGTATAATTTCTGAATAAGGTCAGCAATGAACCAACAAGTATCGGGGACATCAGGATAAGTCTTACGGCATACAGGACACTGTGACTTCGGCCACTCGATCTGTTTGACATTACAATAATAGCAGAAGAGAACAGATGTCCGCAAGGTAATACCATAGGTTTATTATAGACTAGATCTCTGCAAACAGAAAACACAGTAAGAATAAATCAACGTCACTAGGAAACAATTGTCATACACTCATACAAATTCTAGCATGTCCACTTCATTTTTTGTACAAAGGGCTTAGGCTTACACACCGGTCAGCAGGAAGTTAAGTGCTCAAATTCTGGCATGATATATGTCAATGTTGCGTTACTTACAGGCAGACGATGTTGAAATATAAACTTGATTTGGGTCTTATAAGAAATTAATTTAATAATTGAGTGGAAATCTTAATAGCCTATTTTACTATATTAAAACCCTAAATAGCCATTTTTATGTACACATTCAAATAATGACCAATTTTCAAAATTACCCCACTTTTTCATTAATAATGGTAAGTTTTTCAATTTGAATTCCAATAAATGAATCAAATAAAGTGTAAATATTATCAAATTTGGAAAAATTAATTCGCAAATGACCCAACCACAATCATAATTGTTCGCAAACAATTTGATTAATATATTCTATATTTAATTTACTTATTTCATCAAACTATATTTTTAAGTTGTCGAAAATGGCATTAACTCGTAAATGATTGATACAAAAATTGTAATCTCACAAACAACAACAATTAAATTAAATTTCATCATTTAATTTTATATTTATTTATGTCATAAAATTTTGCATTTAAATAATTTAATAAATTCTATAAATGAAGTAACAAAATTTACTCACAGATCAGAACAATAATATTCAATCTCCCAATTTAAATTGCAAATACCATTATATAAATTAAATAATATATTATTTATTAATGTAAATTAATAACTGACATTAATATCAAAATCAAATTAGGCAAATATGTTTTTAATTACTAATTTGAATAATTAACTAATAACAATTGAAATATTACAGCAATGATTGGGATATTTGTGGCAGTTTACATAATTATGGCTAAACATGGCATATATACATATTACATAGTGGTGACTATTTAAGGTTTTTATATAACAAAGTGGTCATTTTCAAATATTATCACTAAATAATTTATAAAGTTTAGTCACAAAGAGTAGATCCATTAAGTAGACCATTTTAGAAGTCACATATATTTTCTATTAGAATTATCTAGAATAGGATATTTATATAGAGCTCTCTAGAACTAGATAGAATTCTCTAGAAGATTATTAATAGCCATTAGATTAGAGTTGACATGACATAATCCTAACGGTTGTATAGTATAAATAGGGGTTGTATGCTAACTTTGTAATCAATCAAAAAAATAAAACATTCTTCAAATACAAAGTAGTCCTCCTTTCCTAAACTTCTCATATTCTCTCACAAATTCCTAAATACTTCTCCATCATCAATCCATCTAATTTCCAACAAAGTGGTATCAAGAGCCACAAGATCCTCTAAAGAAATGGCAAACAATGGCGCCCCCTTCCAAGTTCCATTGCTTTCAAAGAGCAACTATGACAATTGGAGTCTAGGGATGATGGCACTCCTTGGAGCACACAATGTGTGGGAGATAGTCGAGAATGGGCACGCCGAGCTAAAGAATGAAGATGGTCTATCTCAAACTCAAAAGGAGAGTTTGAGAGACTCAAGGAAGAAAGAGAAGAAAGCTCTATGTCTAATCTATCAAGGGTTAGATGAAGATTCATTCGAGAAGATCGCGGAAGCAAAGTCGGCCAAAGAAGCATGGGAGAAGCTTCGAACCTCTTGATGGGTTTTGTATACTAAAAGCATTTATTACAATGAGTATACAACGGTTTATTTCTCCTATCTGTTAACAATCTTACATGTATGAACAATGGTATCCTCTTGTCTCACTGATAGGGACGATCATACGGCGTGTTGTAGATCGCAGAAGACAGTATGATCACTTGACCTAGTGAGACATAAACCTGATCACAGCTGAGACAGCGTATGAGGATACGTCTGTCCGGATGGCTGCGGTATTGTCGGAATAAGTAGTTTGTCTTGGTTACTTAACGTGCTGGTACGCAGAGGTGGCGTATTGATGGACCACAGTGAGATGTATTCGTCTGTCTGACATCAGTGAATACAAGATCTCGTTATATTGATTGAGTCCAAACCCTAACGAAGGTTCAGGGTTTTGCACGGGTTAACTGTTGCTTTGACTTGCCATGGTGGAGAGCTTAAGTAACGTGCTCGTATATCTGCATCTTGGGTAACAGCAGTTCGTGTAGTACCGCCTGAGACTGGGTTTAGGTAACCATATCCGAGTAATAGGATGGGGAAATTCCCTGAGGAGCTCAATAACATTCATCGTGCCAAAGTCCTGCAGGTTGATTAAGTTCAGGCACGAGTGATAAGGTTTGAGTGGTACTACTCAGGAATAATAAGATATTAATTAATTGTAGTTAGAGCTTGTCAGAGGCTCCGATTAATTAATGGATGCCCGGTAACCTTAAATATGGGGATTCTCAATTAATGCAGCCCGTTCTCATAACGTGGTAATAAAGGGGTAGGTCGGTATTAATTCTGTGGTGAAAAAGAATTAATATTAATTAATTAATTGTGTCCTGGGTTGTGGACATGGGAATTAATTAATTTATAGACCCACTTTATTATTTGCATTAGGCCCCATGTCTGGCCCAATTAAATATGCTGAATTGAGCTCTCATAAGTTAGAACACAGTTGAAACACACTAAACCTAGAGAGAGAGAGGGGCGCCGTTTTTGGAGAAGAATAGGAGGAGAATTTCGATTCTGGTCCTGCTCAAAATACAGATCTACGGAGTCCTCACCAGTAGTAGATCTGAACAACATTGGGACACAGCCCTGAAGATCTAATCTGGAGAACAAATTTCTCTTTTCTTCTCTCTTTGTTTTTCGATTTTATTTAAGAAATTAAGGTTCTAATTTCTGATTCCGCAGATAAAATCGAATCGCGTGGTTGAATTGGAATTTGGAATTCAAATGCGAAAGATCAGTTCAGACTCGACGGAGTTACGGTAAACCCTAAATCCACAAATCTATGTATTAAATTCATAGGAGCATACTAGGGTTTTGTGAATTTTAATTATGTGCAATAACCATAAATCGATCCGGTTCAAATTGGTTTTGGTGATTCGGTTCACGGTAAAACCCTACACCTCTTACAAGGGAGCAGATCAAGTAAAGAAGGTACGTCTACAAACTCTAAGAGGAGAATTTGAAGCTTCGCAAATGAAAGAAGGAGAACTAGTCTCCGATTACTTCTCTATAGTTTTGGTAGTCACCAATAACTTGAAAAGAAATGGGAAGAAGTTAGATGACGTAAGAATCATGGAGAAGATTCTAAGATCCTTAGATTCAAAGTTTGAGCACATTGTCACCGTGATAGAAGAAACAAAAGATCTGAAGTCCATGTCGATAGAACAACTTCTTAGGTCACTACAAGCTTATGAAGAAAAGAAAAAGAAGAAAGAAGATATTGTAAAGCAAGTACTCAAGATGCGAGTAAGCTCAACTAAAGAGGAAGGCAACCCGAGTCAACAAAAACGAGCCGGTGGACATGGACGTGGGCGAGGTTGGAGACCAAATGGTGACAACAACCAAAGAGGAGAAAACTCATCAAGAGGTTGTGGGAGAGGAAACACAAATTCAAGGTATGAGAAATCACGCGCCAAATGTGTGGACGATGAAACGTTATTTTTGGCTTATAAAGGCGGTGAAAAAGGTGGGAGCCAACGATGGTACCTCGACAGCGGTGCAAGCAGCCACATGTGTGGACAAAGAAGCATGTTCACGGAGCTTGACGAATCCGCGAATGGGAAGGTAGCCTTTGGGGATGAATCAAAGGTGGAAGTAAAAGACAAAGGTAACATTCTAATTTGTCTGAAGAATGGAGATCATCAATTATTTTCCAATGTTTACTATGTGCCTAACACGAGGAGTAACATCTTGAGCTTAGGACAACTCTTAGAGAAAGGTTATGATATACGATTAAAGGATAATAACCTTTCTATAAGAGACTCTTCTAGCAACTTCATCGCCAAGGTCCCAATGTAAAAAAATAGAATGTTTGTCCTAAACATTCAAAATGAAGTTGCAAAATGTCTCAAGATGTGCTACAAGGAGGAGTCTTGGCTTTGGCATCTTCAATTCGGGCATCTAAACTTTGGAGGATTGGAGTTGTTATCCAAAAAGAAGATGGTTCGAGGATTGCCTCACATCAATCACCCGAATCAAGTGTGTGAAGGATGCCTACTTGGCAAGCAATTCAAGACCAGTTTCCCGAAGGAGTCAAGATCAAGAGCAAGAAGGCCGTTGGAACTCATACACACAGATGTGTGCGGACCTATCAAGCCAAGTTCACTTGGTAAGAGTAAATATTTCCTTCTCTTTATTGATGATTTTTCAAGAAAAACATGGCTATACTTTTTGAAGGAGAAATCAGAAGTGTTTGAAAACTTCAAAAAGTTTAAAGCCTATGTGGAGAAGGAAAGTGGTCTTATGATCAAGGCCATGAGATCTGATTGTGGAGGAGAATTTACCTCAAAAGAGTTCCTAAAGTATTGTGAAGACAACGGGATTCGAAGATAGTTGACGGTACCAAGGACACCCCAACAAAATGGAGTAGCGGAGAGAAAGAATAGAACGATTCTTGAGATGGCGAGAAGCATGCTCAAAAGTAAGAAGCTTCCAAAGGAGTTGTGGGCTGAAGCAGTCTCATTCGCGGTATATCTATCAAACCGATCCCCAACAAAGAGTCTATGGGGAAAGACACCACAAGAAGCTTGGAGTGGTCGGAGGCCCGATGTTTCTCATCTAAGAGTGTTCGGAAGCATTGCTCATGCACATGTGCGGGATGAGAAGCGAAGCAAACTCGATGATAAAAGCGAGAAGTGCATCTTCATTGGATATGATGTCAAATCCAAAGGCTACAAGCTCTACAATCCTAATACAAGAAAGATGACAATAAGCCGAAATGTTGTCTTTGAAGAAGAAGCAGAATGAGATTGGAGAACGAATAGTGAAGGATATAGCTTCTTTCCACAAATTGAAGAGGACAAAGTGGAGCAACAAGTAGAGGAGCCTACTACCCCACCAAGAACTCCAACCGAAAGTAATTTTGGGGACGAAAGCTTAAGTGAAAGAGTTCCACGCTTCAGAAGTCTACAAGAGATTTACGAGGTAACTGGAAATCAAGATAATCTCACCTTATTTTGTCTATTTGTGGATCGTGAGCCTATGAACTTCCAAGAAGCTGTGAAAGAAAAGATTTGGAGAGATGCCATGGATGAAGAAATCAAGGAGATAAAGAAGAACGACACTTGGGAGTTAGCCTCACTTCCAAAAGGTCACAAGGTGTTGGGAAAATATTCCTGAACTCTCATTAGGATCACATTGTAAAAGGTTTTGTTGGATCAAACCTTAGTAGATGGTCGATCATTGCTGAATCTTAGCATAGCTTAGCAACTCTTGTAATGTTCTGTATAAGATAAATATTGAGTTGTAATAGAGTAGGATACTCTCAGCAAACATCAGAGAATGCTAAAGAGGAAGAAAGCTGGTAATAGCAGAATGCTGATGAGTCAGCATTTGCTAACACATCACAGATTGCTAGGGGAGTTAGCAATCCGAAGTCAAAAGTAGCAGAAGAGTATCTGCTGCACAGACAAACATCAAGCCCAGCAGTATGCTAAAAGATGTCCAGCAGTCCGTTCCAGAAAAGCTCAGCCAAGCAAATCTCAACGACTGCTGCACCGTAATTCTGACCAACACGCGAAGACTAGACCTGTCAGAAGTAGGTCGAAAAAACCTGTACGGAGACTGAAAAGTTGGTAAAAAGCTACCTGCAATTAAGACAAAAGATCCGTTGTGTCTAAACGAAATTGCCGACTCGAGTTTCGAATCTCCAACTATAAAAGGCAAGTCAAAGGAAGATACAAGAGCTGCTCAATCTCTTACACAAAAAGATATTCGAAAGATTCCAAAAAGGCAAAAAGGCTCGAGAGCAGTTCTATTGAAAGGCATAACACAGAGACATCGAAAAGCCTTCAACAACTTGAGTGTCTCATTGTACGTCTGACACTCATCTAAGAGATTCTTGAATTGATTCAAGAATCTTCAATCATTGGGATCACTTTCTTTATAGAAAGTATCCAGTAGTCAATTTCTTGAAAATGAAATGATTAGGACGGGCACTGAAGCCGCAAAAGACGGACAATTCGGAAGGAACTTTAAACTCTTCCAAAGGTGGTAAAAGCGAGTTTTACAAAGGTGCGCCCTTGACTCAGCCGGAGCCACACCTGAGAGGTTCGGAGTATCGGAAGATAGCTGTGAAGTAGCCAGACTAAACGTCGGCTGCCTGCTTTACAGGAAATGCAACTCTTTGTACACCGTATACTTTCTTAGTGAAATTCTTAGCGATTCGGCTAAGGAGTGGACGTAGATCATTTGATCGAACCACTATAGACCTTGTGTTCTCTTGCTAAATACTGTTTTATTTCTATTGTGCGACTGTGATTTAAAACCTAGCAACGGAGTCGCTAGTGTATAACTGCAAGAAGGAACTTAAGTAAACTTGAACAAAACCCTATTTGAAAAATAATCTAAATACAAGTAAACGCTATATTATTCCGCTGCATTTCGTGTTTATACTTTATCACTACCACGATGACTCTGATCTCGGGGACCAACACAAGGCTATAGGTGTCAAGTGGGTGTACAAAGCTAAGAAGAATTCAAGTGGAGAAGTTGAGAGATTGATAACTGCAGTTTAGCGTTTAAGCAAATAATAATTTTACACCCTAATGTGGTCGATCCCACAGGGACTGTGCAATGATAAATCCAAAGTACTAGCTATAATTAATAAACCATAGATGTTTGAGGTAATTTGAAAAGGGGTTCTGTTTTGGAATTTAAAGATGACAATGCGATAAAATAAAGGTTTTAAAAACAATTAAAGAGAGCACAGATCCTGGGGCAGATATTCTAATCATCAACATGCAATATCAATCATCTCAGCAATGGGGAAAACATAGATTTTGATGGATTAAATTCCTTGGCCAGACAATTAAATCCTAGATTATTAATTCGTGACTATCTCCTCTTGG